>JANAKD010000386.1:0-20674 GCA_027627215.1 Lecanicillium saksenae | reverse complement strand
GATATCACGGGCGTCGTCGCGGGCATGGACAACGTCGACGTCGAGGACGCGCGGAGAAAGTTTGCGGCGGTGAACAAGAGGGGCGAGATGAAGAAGGGCAGCAAGGCTTGGATCGTCAAGAAGAAGGAGCAGATGGAGCGCAAGGGCAAGATTGTCAAGGCGACCTCCAAGTATACCGGCCGCAAGCGCCGCATCGCCTTTTAAGAAGCACGGTGGTGCGGATGATAACGAACATGGGCATAACTGGCATGGCGTTTGGGGCGTATCTTTCACTTCTAACTATATTTTTCTTTAGAAAAGCTTTTTGCATTTTCAACGTCTAGACTTTTCACTTTGTCATAAGCAGAAATACCAAATTCACTTCTTCAAAAGGCCCTCATTGGGTAGTCAACTTTTATTGGCTTCTAGCCTCATCATACGTTAAATCATATCTACTCCAGCCATCTACTCGGGCTTCATGGTGGGGAAGGCAAGCACCTCTCTGATGCTGTGGTTGTCGGTAAGGAACATCATCATGCGGTCGATACCCATGCCCCAACCACCGGTGGGAGGCAGACCGTACTCGAGAGCCTTACAGAAGGTCTCATCAATGGCCTGAGCCTCGTCGTCACCCTGGGCCTTCTGGTTGGCCTGCTCCTCGAAGCGGAGGCGCTGCTCGGTGGCAACGTTCAACTCAGTGTAGCTACATAATTAGCATATTGACTGTTTTTACCAGGAGCTTCTGTGACTTACGCGTTGCAAATTTCCTTGGTGGCGACAAAGCACTCGAAACGCTCGCAAAGACCAGGGATGGAACGGTGGCTCTTGGCCAAAGGGGACATCATCTTGGGGTGGCCGAAGATGAAGGTAGGGCTAATCTATAGGGTTGTCAGCAGATGATTGGGGCATTTAGAGCGGCTATTAAAGCTTACGCATTGCGACTCGAGGTACTCGCCGACAAGAGCGTCGAGCATGCGGGCGTTGGTCAGAGGGGGGTTGCACTCAACACCAGTCTTGGCCAGGACCTTCTTGAGGAACTCGCCAGTCTCGGCGGTGTGGAGGACATCGCCGGTAGGGAACTTCTCGCCGGTAGCCTCCTCGAGGGCGGGAATCATGTCAATTCTGCGCCAGGGGCCCTCCCAGTTGATCTCAAGCTCCTCGCCCTTGGAGTTGTGGTACTTGGTGACATAGGTGCCGTGAACGTGCTTGACGAGACCGGAGACGAGGTCCTCGGTCATCTTCATGAGGTCGTAGACATCAGCGTACGCCATATAGAATTCGAGGGTAGTGAATTCTACTCAAGTCAGCAAGACATCATCTCCTCGTTTGTGTTTGAAGCTCTTCGACTTACCAGGGTTGTGAGTCAGATCCATAGACTCGTTGCGGAACTGACGGCCCATCTCGTACACGCGGTCCAGGCCACCGACAACGAGCATCTTGAGGTAGAGCTCGGGGGCGATGCGCAGGAACATGTCCATGTTGAGATCGTTGTGGTGAGTGATGAAGGGCTTGGCGGTGGCACCACCGGCAATGGTGTTGAGCATGGGGGTCTGCACGGAGACGAAATCGCGGTCATCGAACCAGCGACGGATGTAGGTGTCGACCTTGGCGCGAGTGATGAGGACATTGCGGGCGTTATCGTTCATCATGAGATCCAGGTAGCGCTGGCGGAAGCGCTGCTCGGCATTCTTGAAGCCGTAGTGGTCATCGGGGATCTGGTGTAGGCAGGGGGACAGCAGGATGAGCTCGCCGGCAGCAATGGACAGCTCTCCAGAGTAGTCGCCCTGGCCCTGCTTGGTCTTGGGGTTGGTGCGGGTTGGGTAACCTCGGATGCCGACAATGTCACCACGGCGGATGTTGACGTGCTGGTCCTCGAAGCCGGGGACGCCTTCGGCAATGTGGTCAGCCTGCGCAAGAACCTGAAGTCTGGTGCCCTGGAAAGAGTTAGTCTGGCGGCTGCATGTCGCATGACGCTGAGTGAACGTACGTTGGAGCGGAGGTCGTAGAAGAAGAGCTTGCTGCCAGCAGCGCGGCGAACGTATATTCTGCCAGCGATGGCAAGGGTCTTGTTCTTGTCAATCTCGCCGTTCTTGAGGTGGGAGAATTCCTTCTCAAAGTTGCGAATATCGTAGGTGACCTCGAACTATGGAACTGGTTAGCAGGCGGCTGCGGCCGTTTGCACTCGTGTTCGGCGCACCTTGTAGGGGTACGCCTTGCCCTGCTCGTGGAGCTCGTTGACGGTGCGCGAACGGATCTCAAAGTACTGCAACGTGTTAGTATTCAGCGCATTATATCCCTTCCTCTGTAGTGTCATCCCCTACCTGGTTGGGAGTCAGATCCTTCTCGGCGGCCTCAGAGCTGGCGCCGGTCTTCTTGCCAGCGGGAGCGGGAGCGCCAGACTTGGCGGCCTTTTCCTTCTTGGCGGCCTCACGCTCACGGGCCTTCTGGAGCTTCTTGAGCTCGGTCTTGGAGACCATATTGCCAGTGACCTCATCGAGGTGCAGCTTGGCGACGGAACCGGCAGCGGCGTCGACAGCGGCGTCGGCAGCGGCAGCGGCAGCGGGCGCCTCGGCGGGGGGTTGGTTATCAGCCATGATGGGTGGATGGGTATCAATTTCGGTGTCTGTGTCTTGTCAAACGAGTCGTGAAATCGAATCGCTCTCGCTCGGCTGGGATGCGAGTCTTTATAATTTTGCGGCACGAGGGGTAAAATTGAGTCAGAGGGAGCGCAGAAAAATATCCCACCATGGACTCTTGGTGTACCAAGAAAAACCCCACCACCAAAAGCACCACCAAAGGTCAAAAGGCTGCCCGACTCACCCCTCCCTCCTCCCACTGGGGTGGGGCACCTGTCAACCCTACCTACAGAGTCTGCCGCTCTTGGAAATTGGTCGTCTATCGCTGGCCGATGGGAATACTAACGAGGACAAATCCTTGCTTCAGCTGAGGTTCCTGGCCGTCTTTTGGCGTCGTGTTGCTCATTACAGCCCGTTGGCTACCCCCTTGGTCGTATACCCCGCGACCCCGCGGACGCCGTCATAGGCCGTTATCGCAGGCTGATGACTACAACCCTGTACCTAACCAGTCAGAACTCTGACACTGCAACTCAACTCGATCATACCACCCTTCCCAACTAGAGCCGAGTAATTTAAACAAGAATCATCAGTGGCGAATTTTACGATTTTACAGGAATTTCTCCTTCGCGCCTTACGAAGAGCAAACTCCTCTCTGTACTTTACTCGCAGCTCCTTAATAGTGCAGGCATCGTTTCATTATTTTAAATTCACTATATTCTATCATTATACCAGAGCAACACAACCAATTCAAACCCCTTGGGACAGTTCTCCAGGATTCTCTCAGTGCCTCCATCATGCGACCTCGCCAAGGTGCTTCTTCAGGAAAGGAATAACCTTCTCCAGAGCGGGCTTCACAGACTCTGGCTTGTCATACAGGCCGTAGTGAGAGACACCAGGCAGCACGACAACTTCCTTCTCCTTGGCTGCCGCACGTCCATGCACTTCAAGCGCATCGCGATAGGCCCCAAAGCTTCCTGGGATATCTCCCACCACAACCATGAAGGGCTTCGTCATGAGTATCTCAGCGTGGTTGAAGGCATCCCATGCAAGTGCAGAGCTGTTATAGGACAGCAGGCCGCTGGTGCAGCCGTTGGCCGCACGACCGCGATCCGTCTTGTAGTAATCTGTGGCCTCGGTTACATCAGGGTCGGTGGTCATATTCTTGGCCGCCTCAACCGTCGGCGGCAGGTACTGCAGGATGTTGCGCTCCGCACCTTGCGCCTCGGCAGTGCGCTGCTTAGCAATCGCCTCCAGAGTGCCGACAGGGTTGAACTGGGCGAAACCCTCGCGCGCCAAACGGCCAAAGTTGACGGGTGTGATGCCAACAGTGCACTTGAGGCGGTAGTCCGTCATGCCCGCGTTCAGGGCATAGCCACCACCACCGCAGATGCCCAGGACACCGATGCGGTCGGAGTCGACGTACGGAAGAGTCTGTACGTAGTCGACAACGACGCGAAAGTCCGCCACGCGGAACTCAGGGTTCTCGATGAAGCGGGGCTGGCCGCCAGAGGCACCCTGGAAAGAGGCATCAAACGCAATCACAACGAAGCCGGCCTCTGCCATGGCCTTGCCGTAAATATTGCCAGAGGTTTGCTCCTTGCAGGAGCCAATGGGATGGGCGGAGAGCACCGCAGGATATTTCCTTGACTCGTCAAAGTTGGGAGGAAAATGAATATCGGCGGCCGTCTCCCAAGCAATGTTGGGGATGCTGACTGTCTTGATGTTGGACATGTTGGCGGCTTGTGACGCTATGTGAGGTCAAGTATTGGTATGTGTGTAGCTATTGTATGGCTTTCGCCAAGTCTTTGGCTTTAGATCCGAGAAAATGGTGTGATGAGCGGATTAATGAAACGAAAGCGACGGAGGATATCCTGCCTTTTCATGTTCCATCATGACGGAGCTCTCCTCAAGCTTCAGCTCCCAATCGATTTGCCCGCCTTCTCCGTCCGAGGGTTTCGGCCCCACAGCCGAAAAGCTTCGCCCATTTCGGGAGCAATGGCCTAAGCGATTAAATCCGCCACCCTCAGGAAAATGATACCAAGATCCAATCGCCTAAGTCCGAGAAAGCTGTGAATAATAGTAAATGATTCCGATTTTATCGCTTGTAATTGCGGATACCGCTATTTCTCGTTCTGCCAGTGAAAGGGCGACAGCGGCCATTACTAGGTTCAACATCTACTGTTCGGAGCAATACCGCATTTATGTAAATAATAAGGTTTATCATTTCTTGCATATCTCGTTGTTCCAATATCTCTCATATTTTTTTCTATTTCTCATTATATTTGTATCGTTTCAACCGGCGCTCGTTTTTGTCCCGCCATGGGCAAAACCACCCCAAACAGTGCCACGCTTTGCAGAGGTGAGTTATGATGGCGGCGGGCCTAGGTCCTCGCGTTTCAAGACTTTGATGGCGCGCCAGGTCAATCCAGCTGTGGCCTTTAACAGAACTGAACAGTTTCACAGGGCAAGCTCGTGCAAAATTATGCAATCTTCTTTCCTCTACGGACTCTTTTCCGTTTCCACTTATTTCATGGCCGCCCTGCTCGGCGCATCGCGATGCGTCGAATAAACGTCCATCGCTGTACCAAATTCACCATGATAAGACCCCCAAAGAAGACTAGGATGAAAGCGGCCGCAACAAACGGCCACAGAATAGAAAACACCGTAAACCCATAAGACACAGATTGAAACGTTTCGTCGTGCCCCAGGCTGTCCGTCGCCAGGCCAACTTGCAAAGCTGTCAAGACAATGACAACGTACGCCGTCAAAGCTGCCAGCCAGGCAAACTTGTCGCTCAGAAACGGTCGTACCCCTTCACCTTTCGGCAAGTATTTTCCGAACGGACGCAGCAGGATGGCGACCAGCAAGTCGAGATGACTCAACTTGAGCTCACCGTACGAAAAGCGCGGGTGTACCCGCAGCGCAAGACCCTCCACGTCCAACTCCTGCACTAGCTCTCGCCACGCGGACCACTGCACCTCTGGTGGCATGAGTCGCTTCTCCTTGGCTAGCTCAAAATCGCTCTCGTAGCACAGCATTGCTGCGTATGACAGCAGGAAGCCGATCGCTTGTGGCCTATTGCTGTCGCCGGCTGGGGCGTCCTGGAGATACTCTGCCCAGAAGGCCGGCTCCAGTAGGAATCGAGGCATGGGCTTGATAAAGACCCGGTGTGAGGTCCAAACTAGGTGCATGTCTAGTCTTTCATTGACAGTAATCTCACGGTCGATTACCATTTGGAGGTGCAACGGTCGCGGTGGTAGCAGAGGCCCGGCTAGCCAGAGCCATGGCTGCAGGGATGCCACCCTGGACAAATCAAACTCTCGATTAATGGCTGCCTGAACGTTGGCTTTGAAGTTACGGAGACTCCCTGTTCTGTCTCTGTAAATGGCGGGCAGAAGTTTCAACAAGTTGCCAGTCTCAACACCGGCTGAGGTGGCGTGCTCAGAGTCTCCGTGATCGAGAACCCGTAGTGAGAATGGCGGTCCCTTGGCGCACGTTAGTGTAGCACGTCACCAGTGTCAATTTGGACTGACAGTAGCCAGCGAACTCATCGATATGGACATTTTCTTACGCTGGATATAATATACACCGGTAAGTGCGAAGCAATGTTGTGTGAGTCTGGAAGAGGCTTGACTCAGCTGTGCGTGTGTGGCTGAAGATCGGCCGCGAGACTGGGCTGAGAGGCGACCCCGCGTCGTGCTACGCCGACATTAAGTTGTATCTATGAATGCGCAATTGAAATCTGTGTTAAAATACAAGAATAATGTTACTGAAATAATATTTATAACCATCCATGTAAATTGGTAATGTACAATAGCTCTCATGTCTCCTACGCCATGATATACTTACGCCCCATTCTGCTCTCTCGGGCGCCAGCCGTGAGGAATCGTGCATACAGTCTCACGGACCACCTGACCATTGTCGCTACCGACCCTTAAACAAGCTACCTTATCCGCACTGCCCTCAACAGGTTCCCAGATCAGCGGAGCCAGGGGAAAGGACGAGTGCTCACTGCTCCAAGCGAACGTATCTTTCAGAGCAGGATCCAGCGCGGGCGCATCGCCGAAGGTGTACTCGAGCTCGCCACCGTATTGCTTGGGGATATGGGACTTTTCGACAACCTCCTCCAGGGAGGAAAGCACCTCATCACGACCGACGATGCGAATCTTAGATACAGTGACGGGGTCCAGCCAGCCCTTAATCCAGCCAAACACGGTGCTGAAGAAGGGCGGCGCGCCGACGATAAAGATTGTACCGAGCGTCTCAGGGTAGTATGCGGACGCGAGAAACGCCAGCGTGTGAATGTGGTTCTTCAGGCTCCAAAATTGTAAAACGCTCACGCCCGAGACGTCCATGATGTACGTGCTCAGCGTGATGGGCACCTCTGCGTGCTTACGATCAACCAGCTCCGTCGAAAGTGGCTGGGTGAAACGAAGCAGGTTCTCGTACAGGGCGGCAAAGCAGATGAGACTGGCCGTGGTCTTGCCGTCCGCTTTTGCTTCAGAAAATTCAGGCTTGGAAGCGAGCTTCTCGCTTCCCGCAACAATAGCACCCGTCAGCGACTGGGGCCGCCAAACGTAAACTGGCGCACCGGTACGGTCTCGTCGGCCAATCCATTGCGGATACTGGTGCCCATGGTTAGCATTGTCTTGGGTAGAAACGCTGCACTGATAGGGAGGTGGGCTAGTGGACGTACCAGCATGCGCAGCTCTTTATACGCCCCGGAATCAATTGTTTCGTACAGTTTGTCGATTTCGTTGGCGGACCGCCACTTCTCTGTGTCGTTGAATTGGGTATACGCTGCCTCAACATCCCATCTGCGGGCTCGCAGAAACCGACTAATGACGCCGACGTGTCAGCTCTTGCAGTAGGAATCTTGGCACTACGTTTGCACACTCACAGCAACTTAATCTCATGCGTGGGTGTCGCTTGTTCATAATCAGAGTAGCCGCGCTCTACCACCAGGCTCTTGAACTTGTCTAGAGCTTCCTGCTGTTCCGCTGACAGAGAGCCAAAATGGCCATCCGGATATTGGGGCATCAAATCCTGGTTGGTTGGGGCCATTGTGAATCCACTGATTGCCAAATTGTTAGCCGCGGCCAATTGAGCGAGGGTAGCGCAACATCACGTACCTCAAGACGCAATATTATGGATGGAAACAGGGTTTCGCGAACTCGGCGATTGAAGATAGTTATTTGCAAGGGATGGTGGTATGCAGGTGGCGGCGGTAAAGATGCTGTTCATCTCGTAGTGGCTGCGGGGGAGCAGTTTTGGGTACCTCGGTCAATACGCTAGCAGGGGTGAGATCAGGCACATGCTTGAACTCGGATCTCCGCCATGATCTGGTCGACGAGTATCATGAGCGGCTGAATGCAATCTAAGTTTCTCAGAGAGAAGTCGGTAGAAGCACGTCCATTGAAAAAATGTTGAATACTTCATCTCCACAAGTGTCCAGACATCCAATCTGTCTTTTCCTGCTATATGAGTAACCCTCCCAAGATGTTCACAACCAGAGATTGAGAGCTATTACGAGCGATGAATTCTCCAAACATTCCATCACAAATCATTCTAGGTCGAAATATTTCTGCCAAATCATGCTCGTAGGGTGCCAAATTACTCTATACAAAGAAGAGGATGAAATTCAAATATTTACGGATCTTTTGTCAATTGGTAATAATGAGCTTGGTTACAGAGACAGCTGCCCAATATGTGAAGGGTTAGCTGGGAGCAAGACACCGCTAATTGAACTAGGCATATAAATATCGCGACTCCAGGTATGGCTATTAGGATGATGGTCGGCGGCTAACGTTCGAAATTCTGCTAGTGCTTACAACCTGGTCTGCGCACAGGTGGGAGACACAAATCAACCTAACGGCGAGCCCTAAAACACGGCGAACCCGACGTATATTGCAGGTTCCCGAGACCTGAGGAAGCGAACCTTCACGCCCATTGGCCTTGGTCCAATTAATGTACAGAATCGCTAGATTATGTGTTACATCCGATATTCGCAAATGCCTTCCTCGAACGCTGAATATATAGACGGATTATGATGTCTGGTACTAGTGAGGAATGCGGGACGAGGCAGGTCATGGAGATTTTATTACCCAGTCAGAAGATTTGAATTCGTAACTTGGGTTGATTACACAGAGGACGTATTGCAAAAGATGTCATTGAACATCTAACGTATGATAAATCAACTTTACAATGTGAACATAACATTTGAAAAGGGCCAAATTGAGAGATGCCTTGAAAACATTGGGAACGCCCGGAAGAGCCGAAGCGGTCTTCGATTAAGAGTAAGATGATGCGCCGTATTTGGCACACCCAGGAAGGAATTTAAATTCCCTCGCGGAGGCGACGTAGATGTAAAGTGGAATCTGTATTACCAGGATGACCCAAAAGTAACATTCAATTGGCTTATTTACGCTCTTCGGACCGCCGTAGGCGCTAGCATCAACCCTGGCCGTAAGACCAAGCATGCAGAAGGCTACAGATAATTTTATTCCAAGAATACAAATACTGCATTGCGTGCTGAGTTTTATCCTCACCAGCATCATAGCAGCGATGCATCTCTCAGCAGCATCAGTGGCTGTCGCCTTCTTAGCCGCACCTGCGGCGTCTCTTTCCTTACTTGGCATATCTATTCCGGATGGTCTATTCACCGGGGCTTGGTATGGCGCACCCGAAAACGATTTCAAATGTGTCGACGCTGCAGGGCGAAACCCTGTTGTGCTCTTCCACGCCCTTGGCGCATCACGCGAGGTCGACCTCAACCTGCTACATCAGAACCTGACACGTGAAGGCTGGTGCGTGTATGCAAAGACGTATGGCGCACCGATACAGCCACCGCTACTTGGTGGTTTAATCAACATGACCGAGTCGGCCAAGGAAGTCGGTGACTTCATCCTCGAGGTTGCGAGGAAGACGGAGAGAAAGGTTGACCTGGTTTGCCACTCCGAGGGTGGCTCTCACTGCCTGTATGTGCCCATGACGCAGCCAAATGTAGCAGCAGTGGTTGAGCATACAATTGCCTTGGCTCCCGCAGTCCACGGCGCTCATTACCTCGGCGCCGCAGACTTTTACCAGGCTCTCCCGTTCCCATTCCCACAATTGATCAAGACTGCGATAGGTGCAGTTTGTGCTGCATGCATCGACCTTGAAACGCGCGATGGTGCGATTTACAGGGCATTTGAGAGCTCGCCAAAAATTGTACCAAGCAACATCAAGGCGACTATTATCATGTCCAACTACGACACGCTAGTGGCCCCGAAAACGAGTCGAATCCAAGAGCCAAATGTTCGAAACCTCCTTCTACAGGACTACTGCCCAAATGATCACTCTGGTCATTTCAACTTGGCGTGGACTCAGAGTGTGTGGAATATTGTGAAAAATGAGTTGGAGGAAGTCGATCGCCCCGTTGTCTGCGACACCGGCGGACCGCTGTAGTGAAGCTATCATGGGTCGTGAGAACGTTTGCCACAATAAAGACCGGAATCACGTCTCATTTGAACAAGATAATTGTTATTAATTGTCTGATGTTTGGCCTCGTGAACTGACGGCATAGACTGTTGTTACATGTATGCAAAATGCACGGCAAGATGCACGGAGACGCGGTGTTGGTGTAAGAAACGAAAATAGGCCAACCCGGATTATATCAAGTATCAAGGTAGAAGTTGTTGTAAATAGAAAAATATACATTAAAAATAGAAGAACCAGCTAAAGTTGGGGAATCTAAATCTTAATATACAAAGCCGGGCAGACATCTACCCCGCGGGGTCGATGGCCTGCTTCGTGTCGACTGCGTCGATGTCGTAACTCAAAACGCGGTCAGGCAACGTGGTGCCTTTGAGCCATCCCGCAAAAAGATTGAAACGAATCCAAAGAGCACACTCCTTTAACTTAAGACCCAGTGCCGAAGAAGAATTCCGGAGACTTGCATTCTGTAGGCCGAGCCGACCCAGCTCCTCGACACGTGGTCGTCGAAGGCGATCAAAGGACCTGAAGACAGATTCAAGCGGGATTTCCGGATCTTTCAGCAAGCGCGACAGTAGAAATGCGTCTTCGATTGCCATGGAAGTTCCCTGGCCAGCCGATGGGGACATGGCATGGGCAGCATCACCCAGGATGATACATCTGCCTCTGTGCCAGCTGACGCCCTCGTTCAGTGTGAAGATCGGATAGAAGTTCACCGTCTGCGTCGCATCGACAACAGACCGAAGCATCTCCACAAAATCGCCTGTCCCATTCCTGAGGGCGTCGGAAATCTCTGTTTTAAAGTTGGCAACCTCCTCGGCGCGCTGCACCTCCCATCCATCTCTGGTGTCGCCGTCGATGGGAGCTGGGGCCGCTTTGGAAAAGAACCAAAGCAGCTGGTCCTTGGAGGCTGAGCAAGGCATAGCAGCGAGCATACCCTTGGTAGTGAATACGCCATGAAGCCCACTCAATTGTTTGACATACTCGTGCGCCACGTCGCCCGTCGCAACCATGCTACCTAGCCCAGAGTAGCCAGCATAGTGCGGCTCTTGCGATGGATCAACATGGAGTCGACGGACGGCAGAATGAATCCCATCGCATCCGATTAGAATATCTGCCGTCTCGGCAGCTCCATCAGAAAACGTCGCCGTAACATTGTCCGCGGTTTCCGCGATACTGGTGATTGATTTGCCAAAGTACAGGGGGATGGCGGCCGCTTCTACAGCCTGCAGAAGAACATCTAGGAGATCCGTTCTTCGAATACGCATATAGCCGTAACCGGTAGATGCTTCGGCCTCACCGACCAGGCCACGCTTCCCTAACACCCCACCAGTCATGGAGTGTAGTGTCAGTGTCGATTCATTGTTACCCCTCTTGCTCATGGCTTGAAAGACGCCAAGCCGATCGAGCAGCCGTAAACCATTGCTTGTGATGCCAATGGCGCCGCCTAATGTAGTAGGCTCAGATCGAATCTCATAAATTTTGCATTTGATGCCAGTCGTCTGGTGCAGGCGCAAGGCAGTAATTAGTCCACAAGGACCTCCGCCGATAATGATTGCCTAGCATCGTTAGCATCCAACTAGTCACCCGATTTATGTCCAACTTACTGTGCGCATAATGTGCTACTAGATTATTCTCGAGTGATTTTTGTTATTTCAACTGCTGTTGCCTCACAAGAGCAGCGCAGTACGAGTATTTATTCATGTATTCGCCCGTTGGCGCGGGAGATCGTCGTGGTGCTGGCCGATTTAGGCAAGTCTGCCGCGGCCGCCGCGGTGCTGACAGCTCCGCCAGTACGTCTCACCGTGTCTAAATACGGCACAACCCCGCGGAGAAAACAAGCAGGCCTCACTGACCTGATCTCTCCCGATTGACCAGCGGCTTCCAGCCACAATACGATACAACAGTGCACGAATAGCATGCCTCTGAAATCCGCAGACCGAAAGCCCCGCGCGCAGCTCGCATGCATAGCTTGCCGGCAAAACAAGAGACGATGCGACCGCAAAAGGCCGTGCTCCAACTGTGTCCAGCGGGAGTCGGGCTGCAAGTACACAGACAATGCGGTCCTGCGCGGCGGCCACGTCATTATGAGTGTACAAGAGCCATGTACTATCCAGCAAGCTGGTGTGGAGAACTGTCCAAGGTATGGCTCACCAATTTACGCATGCCATGGCAGCTTGCCACCCGCCAGTATATACAGCTAACCCTGCTCAAGTCAGCAGGATAGCGACACACAGAAGAGGCTCAAACGACTAGAGCACGCCGTATTTGGTGTACAGGCGCCTGTAATCGGTGATGATGTCTCTCCAAATCCTGTTTCGAAAAACTGCAAGTATCCTCACTAGCTACGACGACGGAGTGTTCGTCTGACATGCCGCAGCCCTCGTCTTTACGCCGTTTCGGCAGCATTATTCGCATTCCGCAGATGAAGTTGCTGCAATTTCGAAGACAATGTTGAATGAAGCTATATGTTTGTTCCCCCCGCCCTCAGAGAGCCGGCGTCTGCTGGAGCACCTCAAACGCGGGCCTAGGCCGCATTGGATGGTACTGCATGTACCATTTGCTGAGCGGCTGATTAATGAAACATATACCTGTCTGCAAAGCGAGAGATTGCCCCCAGTTGCTGATGTTGTCTGTATTCTCGCTTTGCTTGCGTGTTCCCTGTTCTCTTGCTCCGAAGAGCTACGAGCCGACCTTGGTCTCAGTAGCGCGGAATCGATGCGGGCATACAATGCCTACACCAAGGCTGCCGAGTCTCTAATTTTTGCAGACTTTATATCCATTTCGCCCTGTATGAAGTACGTTTTGGCCGTCTCTAACCTTGCCCACCTATATTTGCACTCAAGGGGAATGGGCGCTGACGCCATGAGATTACTTATGCATTGCTTTGGTCTGATGCGCTTGATGGACTTATCTCGACTGGACACGCCAACCAGAAAACGAGAACGAGCCGAGAATGGATGCGACGTGTTAGAGGTTGAGCTGCTCCGGCGCGTTTGGTGGAATAATGTAGCGCATGATTGGCAAGTGGGCTGTTTTGCATCAGCCAAGAAGCGAGAATCTGCTAACTGGTTGCGACAGGCTGGGGTCCTTCAGCGGTGGACTGTCGGACGCTTCATACATGTTCTCCCCCAAGCACATGAATATCGATATACCAGCACATACTAATGATGAGTGTGTGACTCCACTGGGCATCACATGCTGCGAACCGCTCTCGGCGCAGACGGACATGTCTGCTGCCATTTTTCGCATCAGACTGGCAGAACTTTGCCGCGAGGCTGCCGACGCTTCACCATGTGATTTCAACGATGTGAAGTCAGTTGATTATAATGTGGTATTAGCTCTTGATCAAAAGTTCAACACATTCCGTGAATCGCTGCCGGCCTACTTGTCTCTCGATATTCCACACGTCGAAGGAGCTGGGCACACCAAAAGAAATCTGCAAGACACTAGTATAGTCAAGCTAGCGACCCATTTTGTGATACTGAGTCGTTTATGTCGTCTACATAGGCCGTACTTCATGCAGAGCGCCCGAAACACGCGTTATTCATTTTCCCACAGGGCATGCGTTGCAGCTGCCCAAGAGATGTTGGATATACGTGTTGCCATGGAGCAGACCGCAGGAGGCTCGGGCGTCTTTGCCGGATTCTGGACCCTGCTGAATCATGGGTTTATCGCAGCGTTGATTCTAGCTACGGATGTCTCATTCAATGATGCCAGCAGGCAGGCGCAGCACAGGCGAAAACAGGTGCTTGACATGTGCGCCGCTATGGAACGATCGCTGGAAGACGGATTTGGGGCGAGGATGGAAGGTGTACAGCGAAACCTGCAAACACTGATCGCAACGGTTAAGCGGAGAAAAGGCGGAGATACCGACCTTCCTGCTTCCTCCCAGCCAGTCGCTTTGAGCCCGGTGGTAGATAGGATGCCTACGGGACCAGAAGTCGCGGCTGGAGGGTTTGACTCTTTTACGGATATCGGGCATCTTCTACTGGACTTTGTCGACTTGGTGCCAGAAATGGACGGCCAACAGTGGGATTCATTCTTCGAAAATACGTACGAAGGGCTAGGACAGTCTACACAGCCTTGGAACCTTCGGACAACATGAATGAACATGCTCGATTCATGGCGTCTGTATGGCAATATTTCCATACACTTCACCCAACTCACAACCTGCAAGTAGGCAGTTTTCATAGATGGGTTAGAGCGAAACCGCGTGCCGTCGAAGCCTCTTCCATTCAAGTTATTTTAAATGCGATAAAATTTCAGGTCTATTAGGCTTTACAATAAATATTATAAACAAAGGCGTTGTATGTCGCGCAGACTGCTTCTTGTCGGGTTGAGCGCGAAAGAAGATGGTAGTTAGTGTTTCGAAAATACAAAACTGCACACGTTGAGTGTTGCAGGGGCGGTCGCGTGCTTCTCAGTGATACGTGCAAGGCGGGGACGGATCAAACCTTTGCCCATTTATTGGCATTGGCCGCCCATCAAGAAAGCACACGGTCGGTGTCGTGACATTGTATCCGGAGAGCCTCCTGCAGCATCTGTCCATCCGGCGCCGAATACAAATATCGCTGCCAAAGTAGCACTGGCACCGCAAAGTCAGCGAAACCCTCGCCCGATAATCGGATGAAGCACCTACCGCATGCTGAAAATAGCTGTCGTCAGAGTCGTCAAAGGTCGCCTCCTTGCAGCAAGCCATGGTGGCATTGCTCGAGGCGACACATCGGCAGTTGCTAAACGTGGTGAACGATGTTAGAGACTTGCTCTCCTGTCGAGGCATGATGGGTGGGAGACGTACACGGCAGCGGCTCTGTGCGTAACCGCGAGATGATTAACTCAAGTATTCTTTTTTTTTTTCGATTGTCTGGGAAGGGGGAGCTTGGGTGACAAACCTCTGCGCCAACAACACGCTAGCCAAAAGAATCGCGAGAATAGACTGCATGGGCGAAACCCCAAATGAGCGACAGGTACGTATGCGGTGAAACGGGAAGCACAATGGAAATTGGACTATTGAAAGGTAATCCGGCCTTTTAAATCATCAATATGTTTCGTTACAATTGGCAGCCAGCACCCCAGGAGCTCACAGTCCATGTTCTGCTCTTTTTCTGAGACATTTCAGCATGCGCCATTCACTGGCACTTGCCAGGCAGACTAGCGTATAACTGCCTCGCACATTGTTCTAGCCAGGTCTTCAATGCAATTTGTCCTCTGACGGCCGGTATGGATGGAATGCAGGTTTTTGAGAGCCCAGGCGCGTCGTTGTTTCAGACCCTGCCTCCCCGTCCCAGGACAAGAGGGTGTCACCATTGTCAACTGCAGTATACCCGCTGAGGGCTGCGGTGGAAGAATTAGGTAGCTTACATTCCTTGTCCCATTTTCCATGACTTGGATATATATGTTTCAGCCTCGCCTTTTTTTTTCCCTTTGCCTTGAAGGACGGTTCATTTTAGAATATCCTAGGGTCAGAATGGTCACGGACTTGGTTTTCAAATGCTCTCCGCGATCTGTCGTGGCTACCTTTGTCCGAAGCTAGCTTAGCTTGAGTCTCCGTGCTTGGTCACGACGAACGGCTCGCCCGCTAGCATGAACTGCCAGCGGAGATGGTTTCTATTTTATAGAGTGAGCAACACGGAGTGTTAATAAGATCCCTCCACAAGTGCAGTTATAAACAGAGTCGGGCAGGTCGCCGAAACCTAACAATAGACTTGAAGAAACTCAACACTGGGCATGAGTTTTCGCATCGCAATACTTTTACATCGCCGTTTTTTTTGTTTACCACTTTAGATAGACGTAGTCTCCTTCGCGGTTCAGATTACCTCTTTGTCATTAGAACTCCGGAGTCCTATCTTGGTGGAGCATTAGATGTTCAAGTTGGAAACGTGAGATGACTCACGGCAATTGAACGAGTGGCCCGGTCGGGTCGCGAGGAATTACAGTCGGGCATGGAAAGCGCTCCGGCTTCAAGCGCATCTATCCGTCCCATGGGCACCATAACAGCTCTTGAGTCGCCAACAAGAAAAACAGGCTTTTGACCGCGCCGTGCGCCTTCTCCACGTCAAGGGCGTGAGTGACGCCCCCGACCCCGGGGTCCGTGGTGAAGGTCGCTTGTGCCCCGCCGATCGGTCCGGCAGACGGGGGCCACNTTTCATGAACTATTCCCTCATTGCGTTCCTCCACCTTGGGGGTTCTCTCCCTTTTATTTATTACCTTCTTTGCATATTTTCTAAAATACCCTTTTTTTTCTTTTCTGTATATACTGCTCTTCCTTTTCGGTCATGTCTCTCTCGAAGCGCGCCGTCGCGCAGAGCACGCCAAACCCGGTCCTCGAGGTCCTCTGCAACCTGTGGCACCCGGCCACCAACCCCGCGGGCTACCTCTCCCTCGGCGTCGCTGAGAATACGCTCCTCCACGACCGCCTCAGCGCGCACATCCGCCAGAGCATCCAGTCGCTGCCCAATGCGGCGTTTCAGTATTGCGACGGGTACCAGCGGCTGACGCGGGCCCTCGCCCGGTTCCTGACGCGGCACCTGCGGCCGGTCGCCGAGGTCAAGCCGGAGCACATGGTCGTCGTCAACGGTTGCACGTCCGGCATCGAGAACCTGGCGCTGTGCTTCATGGACCCGGGAGACTACATCCTGCTCGGTCGGCCGTACTACACGGCGTTCGTCGACGACGCGACGCTGCGGACCGGGGCCAAGATGGCCGAGATTAGCTACCCCCCCCGGAGAGGATCCTCTTGGCCCGGACTGCGTGAAGCGCTACGAGGAGCGCGTCCTCAAGATTGTCGGCGCCAAGGTCATCGCCACGGCGAGCTCGGAGGAGAAGCTCAAGATTGTCAAGGACCTCGGCGCCGACCACGTCATCAACTCCAACGACGACTGGGTGGCCAAGGCCAAGGAGATTACCGGCGGCCACGGCGCCGACAGCATCTACGACGGCATCGGCAAGGACACGTTCAAGCAGGATCTGGACTTGATCGCCGTGGGAGGCAGCTTGGTTATGCTGGGCAACGCGGTAAGTATTCTGCAGGAGTCTGCGCATCAAAAATAATAAAGTATCAAGCCACTAACAAGGGAAATCATGTAGTCGGGCAACATCGAGCCTTTTGATATTCGATCTACCCTCGGTCCCAAGAATGTGCGCCTTTCGCGCCCTATTCTGTTTGGCTTCATTGCCGAGCGCGCAGCCTTGGAAAAGTACGCCGGCGAGCTGTATGAGTTTATTCGCTCGGGCAAGCTCAAGGTGCTCAAGCACGCCACGTATGACCTCAAGGACATTAGCAAGGCGCATACCGATATTGAGAGCCGCAAGACTATTGGCAAGCTTCTCATCAAGATCAACTAAATTGATGCCGGGCACGCAGTCATAGATGAATAAAAAAAATTGTAAACCAAAACACAACACATGGATAAACGTTTGAGCAAGGCTCGTAGGGCTTTGGTTTTGTTTTAATCATTAGTCTGGCAAGCTGTCCTCGCGCACTTAATACCACCTCAGAATCCATACATTGCTGTCATTAGCTAAATTTTTATCTCGCTCGTAATCTATCTCATATGCAAGACACTTTTGTCTCTTACATCCATGGCCCCCTCCAGCATCAGCCACCTTTTAAACCTGGGGTGTCTGGATGGCGTTTAGCAGCTCAGCAGGAGGCTCCTGTCGGTAGCCCTGAGGGTTGTTGCTGACCCAGCGCCACAAATCATCGCAGGCCTTCTCCATGGGCATCTCAGTCTTCCACTTGAGCTCTTCGTTGGCGAGGGTGGGGTTGGCAGTAAGATCGAGAACGTCACCTTGGCGACGCTCAACAACCTCGTAAGGCAGTTCGCGGCCGACGACGGAGCTGAAGGCCTTGATCATCTCAAAGACGGTGCTGCCGCGACCAGATCCAAGGTTCCAGGCCTTGACACCAGGCTTGTTGTCGCGGAGGTATTGGAGAGCAGCAAGGTGGCCCTTGGCGAGATCGATAACGTGGATATAATCGCGGATGGCGGTGCCGTCACGAGAAGAGTAGTCTAAGTTGTACTGTTAGCATGTTTCGCGCTTTTCGATTTGACCTTGTACGCACCATCGCCGAAGACGAGAAGCTTCTCGCGCTTGCCGGTAGCGACCTGGCCAAGCAAAGGCAGCAGGTTGTAAGGCACACCCTGGGGATCCTCGCCCATGATTCCGCTGGGGTGAGCACCGCAGGGGTTGAAGTATCGTAGAAGAGCGCCGTTCCACTGCTCGAAAGGCTTGCCCTCCTTCTTGAGCTTGTTGCGCTCGGCATTGACGTGATCGGTAATGACGTCCTCAATCATGGACTTGGTGCGGCCATACGTGTTTGTGGGGCCAATTGGGCAGTGTTCGGGGATGGGAATCATGTTGGGGAATCGGGTGGCATCGCCGTAGACGGTAGCAGAGGAAGAGAAGACGATGCTGGAAACATTGTGGCGGGTCATGGAACGCAAGAGGCTGATGCTACCACCGACGTTGACGCGGTAGTACTCGAGAGGGATCTCGCCAGATTCGCCAACGGCCTGCGCCAAGGAGCGATTAGCTGGTTGTTCGTTGTCGCGGCGCATCTGGTGACTCTGTACGTACCTTGAGAGCTCCAAAGTGAATCACCGAGTCAATCTCGGGGTGCTTGTCAAAGACGGCGTCGAGGCCCTTCTCGTCGGTAAGGTCGACGTTGTGGAAGGCCGGGCGACGGCCGCAGAGCTTCTCAATGCGGTCAATGACATTCTCAAACGAGTTGTAGAGGTTGTCGACAATGACGACATCGTAGCCGTTTTCGAGGAGGGTCAAGGTGGTGAAGGAGCCAATGTAGCCAGTGCCACTGCGATGATGAGTTAGCCCCGCCAAAAGCTTGCGGTGTTTGCGTGAGCAGCTTACCCGGTGACGAGGACAGTTCCGACAGGCATGATTTCTATTTGCGAGACAAGGAAGACGCTTGAACAAAGAAATGGGTGATGGGCAGAATGAAAGGGAAATCGAGAACCAAAAAAAATTGTAGAGAAGAGAGACGAGCCAGCCTGGCGAGCTGCGAGGTGGGGTGGCGAGGGGCAGGTTATGAGTGGCAGGACGGTTTTGGCCTGGAATTTGGGAGCGTATGTAGGTGCGGGTGGGATAAATAGAGTGTCTACAGGGGGTCTACAGGGGGTACGAGGCTACCTGTTACAGGGGATCGGGGCCCTGGCTTCAGTGGCTTCAGTGGCTCCAGTGGCTCCCTTGTGTTCCTGATTAGCGGCCCGCCCCTGTAATGTGGCCCCTAACATTAACACTATGGCCTAGGTAGTGCCCCCCCCNTCAGCCTTCTTTTTCCACAACGGCAGAAATATGCGACTAATAATGGACTCGTAATGGGGAAACTCATACGAGCTAAAATTAGTGCCCACGGGGGTTCAATCGTCATCGCTGCTGGTCTCGTCTCTGCTTGCCGCACTAATCAGAGCCTGCCGTCGTCGGCGCCCTTGAGTGGGAGCGCAAGGCTCATGTCGCTTATAGCAAAGGCATTCTCTCCGCGATGACGCCACTTGGCGAATGAGACGTTACCAAGGTCGGCTTCTATTTGTATGCTACCGGGGAAATTCCACCAGTTTGCCTCTTGCGAGATGTTCTAATTCTCCTATTGGCTCGCCAGTCGCAGTCCAGCTGTTGTTATGTCTATGGTGTCTAGCTACCTAGGTACTGGTACTCTCTCTCCAGGTCACCTTCACCGCCTACGTGCGATCAGCAGCGTCGTCATTACAATCGGCAATGAGTGGCACATCGAAACTTCCAGTACCAAGGCTTTGTTTTAAATGGCATATAGACGACATTACTCGCAGAAAATCTCTCTTCTTTCCCTTCTGGCCGTTGCAGCACACCTCGTCCCTTGCTAGTGTCTGCAACGTGCTGCAACAGCTGTTAGCGTGCCATTGGCCAGTTAATGGCGGCGCGCCACACCCCAGCCACACACCCAAGATGGGTAGCAAACAAGAGCAATCAATCAATGCCTTTGCTTTGCGCCATGACTAAAATAAAAATTCGAAACAAAGAAAAGAAAAAAGACACAGAGTCACACGAATACCGCGCCCTTGTGCGAGCAAGCAAAGTTCCCCCAGTAATCATGCAGCCATCACGTGCATATGCATGTCCGAGTCCTGCACCTCTGCACGCTGTCTCTGTCTCTACCAGCCACCTCCAGCCACAAGCCACGTCGCCTAATCCTCGGCCTCGACACGCCACTCAAGTCGCGCTTCCTCATTGGCGACCAAAACACGGCCACTTTGAGTCGCATGCCCAGCCTGTGCTTAATTGACTGCGCCGACGACTCTTGATTCTGCCTTTCTGTTTTTGCTTTTTTATCGTGATATTACCAGACATACTCGACAAAGGCGCCACACCACCCACCTCTTTGCCTAAAAATATCTGCATTGCCCTGAGCGCGCCGGTGGAAACAAAGACGCCCTCGCACCAGCCAGCCCGCTGGGTCCGCCTTTGTCTGCCCGGCTCACAAAGATGCTCTTTGTTCGCGACGACCTCAACCTCCCGCCACTCTCAAGAACAAAGACCACATCCAACTCCTGATATAGCTCAAAGAAGACGACGCCCGTACACTNGCCACCTGGCTCTGGTACACATCCCGCGACAGCTTCGGCCGCCCTGGCCTGGGCGCCTCATCG
>JANAKD010000385.1:0-20715 GCA_027627215.1 Lecanicillium saksenae | reverse complement strand
GCAGCGCGCTGACTGTGCCGCCCACGCCGTCAAGGCCGAGGCGATGCGTGCGTCATGCTCCCCGGCCAAGCCGGGCTCCTTCCTTGGTAGCATTCCCGCCGAGGAAAGGACACGTATAGAGACTCTCGCCTCGTCAGGCTGCGCGACGCAGATTGTACAAGATATGACGTGGACGTCCATGTGTCGCAGGGTATTCATTACCAGGGATGGCCAGCTGGGCCTTGGGCCTCGCATCATCGCCAACGGTGATGTTGTTGCCGTCATCCCCGGCTCTAAATATCCCCTCCTTCTCAGACGGGCTGGTGCAAGCACAAGTATCGAGTATGAGCTAGTGGGGCCAGTGTTATTATATGGGTTTATGGATGATGAAGTTTCTAAAGCGCCAGCTGGAGCCTTCGCAGAAGAAGAGCTCTGCCTGGTTTAATCATGTGAATAATGTCAAGTGTTGCTTTTTCTTGGTTCTGAAATTTCATCCATTCTTTTCAAATATCCTGTGACTCATAACTCTCTTAAATACATCAAAGTGTCCTTTCTATAAAACGCCATTCCCGTCCCCGTCAGACTCCAGCTGCACAGTCTTGCCGCTGTAAGTTTCAGCGCCGGCGGTATCTGTGAATATGTATGTACTCGAAATGTCGACATCCAAAAAATATACTATGTAATGATACACATATTCCTTATGAAACTTGAGCCGGTCGTGACAAGTTCCCCAATTCCATTCCCGAAAACAAACGCAAAAATTCAAACGAAAACACTACTCAAACATATCAGCGCCAGTCGGCCGTACCGCACTGCTACCTCGTCGCCTTTCCATGCGTCTGCGTCGTCTGTTGTCCGCGGCGGCTGTCTCGCTCCCTTTATCGCCTTCACTGGGAGACGCGCCCTCCATACCGCTCCAAGTACCATGCGTACCTAGACTTGACATTGACACTGTTTGACTTGGGGCCGCTGCCGACCCGGCTGGGCCAGGTGCACCAGAATAGTATGCGGAGTCTTTACCACGTCGACCCTTAGCAAACGCAGGGTTGGGTGGCGACAATGGCGCTAGTTGATCCTCTTCCTCTGCTCTTCTCTCTGCTTCTCGTTCTGTTACTCGCGAGCTTGAAGCTCTTCGGTATCCTCGTCCAGCGCTTGGGGAGTCCATTCCGGAGAGACTACTCTCAGAGTCACGACGGCCTCGGGCTGCCATTGCTTCCTCTTCTGTTAGTCGCCTCAGCGTCACATTTCGGTCGCGGTCATCATGGACCTTGACTTTAACGCTAACTGGTTGACTGTTTGGCGATGCATAGCGATCTCTGGTTCGATCTCCGTCGCTGCGATAGCTTCTCTCTTCGTTCGCGGCCAGGCTACTAGCACGAGCGGCGGCGGCAGCAGCAGCTCGCTCTCCAGCTCTACGACGGCGTTCTGAGGGTCTTCTCTGCGGCGGTGAGGCATCTGCTGAGATAAAAGAGCTCTCGGCGCCGGAATGCAATATTCCATGAGGATCTGATGGCATGGGTGGCATGGATACTGATTCGGTGTCATGGCGGCTGCCAGATCTGGGCGGTCGAGAGGGCATAGGGACCGGTTGGATATTACCAGATGGCCCGCCAACTCGCGGTGGATGGTCGATAGATGATTCAGTCATCTCACTTAACGCAGTCGCAGTCTCTGTGCCGTAGGGGGCGCCATAACCTGTTTGGCGGCGTACAGGAGATGGCCGACGGGAATCCCGCCTCGAAGGGGAGGGGTAGCCATCACCAGTGAAGCGAGACACGCTGGTGCCTGAGCGCATATCCTCCTCGTCTCGCAATCGGTCTTCTTGCTTCTTATTGCGCCTATCCGCCAGCTTTTTTGCGATCCAACCCATGCCAAGTCCGCCGAGAATGCCCTTGGCAAGACCACCGCCACCGCCTCCGGAATTTTCTTCTGGCCTTCTGTGTGATGGGCTGACATACGAAGAATATTCGGAGTCGTCATAGTCTTGACGGGGACGGTGGGATGATCGTGGCGTTGTAGGTCTCCCGCTATCTCCTGTTCTTGTCGTGTGGGTGTTTCCGGGATTTGCAGACGGTGGCAGCAAGGATGTTTGGGTGGGAGTATAATCCTCAGTATACTCGCTACCATAATCGCTTCGTCCACCACGGCCACTGCGATGGCGACGAGGAGTTTCTGTAGAGACGGCAGAATATTCTTCATCTCGGTTATTCTTCTTGCTCATGAGCTTAGCGGCCAAGCCGCCAGCACCTACAGCTGCCAGTATTTTCAAAAAACCCCCACCACTACTCTTTTGCTGAGGCTCCGAGTATTTGTCGTCATAAAATCTCCCGGAAGGGCCATGAGATGAAAGCACTTCGGGGCGGCTTCTGTAAGAGGATGGTGATCGACTTCGTTCGCGCTCCTCCTTCTTCTTTCGGTTGCGCAAGAGTGCCCACAAGCCTGCGCCAGCCGCGAGGGGCCCAAGCCACTTGAGCTTGCTATTATGGTCTGGTTTGTGGTCGGAGAAGTACTCCGATTCTGTAAGGCGAGTTCTTCCGCCCTCAGATCTAGCTCCAGCTCCAGTGTAGTAATCTCGGTGACCGGCGCGGCGGTAGCTGAGAATGAAGTACAACAGGACCAAGAAGGACATCCAGAGTGCGTAAAGAATAAACAGATATTTGGGCGAGCCGTAGAGAGTAAGGCCAAGCGGGACCTGTACGATTCCCAGTAGGCCAATTGCCCGACCTGACCATTGATGGAGCATGATGCGCAAAGAGCGCGACTTGGTAATGTGTCGCACTAGGCGGCCGCCAACTAGTTGAAGAACAAATAGCACAAAGATAGCGACACCAATGCCGTGGTGGGGATTCGAAAGGTTTCGCTTGGGTCCGACAGCGAAAAATCCCAGAATAAAAACGACCAGCAGCATAAGACTGGCCAAAACTTGCATTTGCCCATGGTAAGCGACGGCGCGTCCCGGATGTCTGTCGTAGAAGCGGACTGTCATGACCGAAAAGGGCACAAGAAGTAGAAATATCAGGGCGGCCATTACCGCGTGTGCCGTAATGATGCTGTGGTATCCAATGAATGTCGAGAAGCGATTTCCCATACCTAAGAATGGAATAGTTAGCGCAACGATCCATACAAGTAGAGGTCGCCATCTCCCTACCGTTGTACCGCATCGTCTCGAAATTGACACCCTGCAAATTCGGGAGTAGGAAAGTATTCTTGTCAAAGACCCAGGTGCCATCTCCAACGGTCAATGTGTCGGAGGCGTAGCTGGCAGACCCGGGGGCCGACAGCTCCTCTGGTGTCGGCGCCATAACGGCGGCGACGAGCTTGAAGCTGACTTCAGCGACGCAGTGGACGGGTCTCGATTGGGAATTAATTCAGCACCGCGTGAGCCAGATCTCTCCGCTAAACGCCAGGGTTTTGGATTCGCTGGCCGCAATATGCTCTCGTTTGCGATGGTTGGAATGCGGTTCCTCGTGGTGGATGGACCCTGGGCGGTATGTTGACGGTGGGCGGCGTTGACGTGTGAGGGGCGGTGTGCAGAGTGGACGGTATGCGGGATTACTGGAATGTGGAATTTTGTTCCCGTTCGAATCGATCAAGATACTATCGCAAAGATGTTCAAGTGGTACTGTGTGTTGGATTTTTTTTTTTTTTAAAGATGCAAGGAGTGGATGCGCAACAACTCTACAAGAGCACAGGCGGGTTGTTTCTGCCCAAGACGTCGCAAGCTTGTAATCCTTGTTTGTCTGGTTGCGCGGGGCGACGGAGGAACGCCCCACCCGCTCAGCTAGCGTCTTGCCAAATTTGTCCAGATTGTGTTTACCCTACACTAGACACAATTGTATGACGACGTCTCGGCCGATACATTGGGAAGGGCAGCTGAAAAAAATTCTGACGGGTTATCTGAGGCAGTCTAACATGATTAGCAATAGAAAGTGTGGCGATGGATGCGGATATGGAGTGTTTGGTTGACCGGGTTAACCACAATTAGCGATACACAGAATACATTGGCGGGGGCTGGTTAATGAGACATAGTCAAGTAGAAAACGGGCTGTTAAATTGAATGCTATATTCAAGAAGAAGAAAAAGACAAGTTAATCAGTTTTACGTCTCTCGAAGCCCGGTGTACTGTGTATATGTGGTGGGAGCGATCTATCGCATTCGGACACTTGCTGGCAACAACACGCCCGAGTCAACCACAACCCATCTACTAATTGTGACATATGTCGCATCCGAGAAACCAAAAAAATGAGGACACGGTTGCAATATTATTTGATGCGGCCGCATTATGCACGCCACCCATTCTACTGCCGGGCGCCATGAGCGGGCGGTGGCCGGCATGTTGCCAGCTGGCAGATTCAAATGTCGCCTCGATCCTGCAAACACAAAACCTTCAGCACAATGAAGCGACCCTTTGTAGTTCTCCCGCAAAGCCCAAGCACGCTTGTTATAGCTGTACTCGGACATGGAATGGCGCCCTGCCTAGACTTTCCCGATACACAAGCTGTATGTGGCGCATAATTGACTTTGACCAGAGGGCGGCAAACGAGAAGCATCGACGCCGCATGGCTTCGAACGATCACGAGAACACATACCTTGTGTGAAGACAAGGTTTGAAAAAGTCTTCAAAATGGACCTAAAGGCCTATCCTACCCACCGAGATGGTGTATCATGGACGACGCCTCCCTCGTCGAGGCTGAAGATTCGCCTCTGGATCGCGACCGCCTCGTGCAAGCCAAAACTGCCCACAAATCTATTAAAGGCGAGCCACCTGCACCATTTTGCCCTTGAATTTCCACTACCTCGGTCACTGCGTACCCCGGCAATCCCATCTCTGATTATCAATAGGAACAGACAGTCTTACAGATATCCCAAGTCTCCATCGCCATGCCTTTTACACTCCCCCGTTTCTTCGCCGGGAGCCAGCCAAACATCGAGGTAGGCTCCCCAGACTCCCCGGCTAGCCGTCAAGGCAGCAAGGAACAGGTCACCTTCACCGAAATCCCCATTGTGGACGATGTCGCGAACGACATCTATGGCGGTAACGATGCCGCCAAAGCCGCCAGCGATCACGAACAGTCCATGACAATGCGCTACACCATCAAGTACTACCATATTGCTCTGTTCTGGGCCGCTCTTATGGCCGCTCCCATCATCATGGAGGGATACGAGACGGCACTCGTTCCCAGCTTCTTTTCGTTCAAGTCCTTCCAGGAACTCTTTGGTGATGCCAGCAAGGATGGTACCTTCATCATTCGTCCTGTATGGCAATCAGGCATCACCATTGCTGCGGCCATTGGTCAGCTCATTGGTCTCTGGCTCGCCCCCCGTGTCGTCAACCGCTTCGGGTACCGAATCTGCACCATGGTTGGCCTTGGATCCGCCGCCGGGTTTCTTCTGATTGGATTCCTTTCCGTCTCCTCGGGTGCGAAGCTGCACACTTACCTTGCCGGTGAATTTCTTCTCGGTATTCCCTGGGGTCTGTTCCAAGGTATCACTCTGCCCTACGTCTCTGACATCACCCCGTTGAAGCTCAGAGGCCCGGCTGCCACCATGATCAACATTTTCTGGCTTATTGGCCAGCTTGTCTCTGCTAGCGTTCTGCGAGGCGCTTCCGAGATGGCAAACAAGAAGTGGTCGATCAAGGTCCCAATGCTGATCCAATACTCTTGGATTCTCCCTCTTTTCATCATTGTGATTCTGGCCCCGGAGAGCCCGTACTTTCTCAGCCGGCAGCGCAAAGACGAGGAGGCGCTCAAGGTGCTTAGCCGCGTCAACCGCGATCCTAGGTTCGATCAGCACGGGTCTCTCGCCATTATCCACTGTGTCAACGAGCACGAGAAGAAGACTGCGGAGCGCATGGGCTTCGTTGACTGCTTCAAGGGAATCAACCTTCGCCGCACTGAAATTGCCGTCATCATCTATCTAACCCAACAGCTTGTCGGTTCGCCCCTCGTGTTTTATTCTGTCAATGTTCTCCAGAAAGGTGGCCTGAGCCAGAGCAACGCTCTCTATGTCACCATGGGCATGTATGCATTGTGCATCGGATCAACCCTCTTGTCGATGGCTGCCATGCGCCTGTTTGGTCGCCGCACAATGTGGTTAGGTGGTCTCGCTACTGAAGTTGGCTGCCTCGTGACCATTGGTACCCTTGGGTTCTTCCTCGAATCCAGCAAGGCCGTGGCTTGGGTGTCTGCAGTGATTCTTGTTCTCTTCGCCGTCGTTTACAACTTTACTATCGGTCCAGTTTGCTACACCGTCGTTGCGGAGACTCCGTCTACCCGCATGAAGACTGCCACCAACTCAATCGCCCGCAGCATCTACATTGTCGTCTCGATTGGCAACCTTTTCCTCGTGCCCAACCTTCTCGAGGCCAAACCTCAGGGCTGGGGCCTTGGAACTCGCGCCGCACTGGTCTGGGCAGGAACCTCGTTTCTCTGCTTCTGCTGGGCTTACTTCCGACTCCCCGAGATGAAGGACCTAACCCCCGCCCAGATTGACGTTATGTTTGAGCGAAAGCTCCCAGCCCGTTGCTGGTCTCGAACGAGGCTCTGCGAAAGCCCAATCTCGGGAGGTGTAACACATGATTGAGGGAGTTTCCCAAGAGCCACCAGTTGACGACTGACGGGTTTTGTTGTACGCGAGTCAAACAATGCGCGAGCTACTTTGTTGGGGGTTGGTGGCTGTACTGGTGGTGTGGTGGTGCGCCTAGGTAGGTAGGGTTAGGTAGGTAGTAGGCTTCATCAGCTGGCAGAACCGGGCTGCCGATTTAGGGATGTGGGGCGCAGAATACAAGACTTCTATAGGCTCGCTTAGTTGCTTCTACAGGGGTCGTCGTCGTCAGCTGGGGGTACAGTTGCCCCCCGATATCATGTTAGCTAGGTACCTACCCTGCATGTATGTACCCCGACCACGGTGCATGGCAGGCGATGCAAAAGACAAGAGGCGCGAATGGAGATTAGTGTAATAAATAAGATGACTTTAACCAAGATATGAAATTTAACAAGGATTCCCGTCTAGTAGGTACATTTGGGGCGTCAAGTTCTGTTGCCGCGTTCTGTCGGGGCGGGGGGCTGTCCGAACCTAAACATTTGTCACGGCAGCCAAGACACCTGCGAGAGGCAACCAAGAACTCCAAGAACCGAAAGTTATGCTCCGACTTGGGCCATGACCGAAGAATACGTGCATGTATCGTCAGTCCTCTCCATCACTCGCGTGCGCGCAGCGACAGACGCCGAATTTACATGATGCCTGAGCCCCGACGGCTTGTAGTGACATGGGGGGTACCTCTGTACTAAGGTCATGCCTAGGCACTGTCAAAAGGATGCTGCTACCTAGGTACATACCTACCTAGTGCGGTGCCTATCTACCTACAGGACTTGCTTGCCTCCCGACCTAGGTACCTACTAGGTACTCAGTGGATTGCTACGGCGTCTTTCCATTTTGCCGTTGCAACAGATGCCCAGTATCTGACAAGAAAAAAARGGCGCCGAGGTGCCCTAGCCCGCCAGCCGAGCATCCAGTTATTAGCCCGTCTTTAGCACCATCCCCCCCCCTCCCGTTGACAGTGAGGCCACTCTTGTACCTAACCTGGCGAGTCAGGTATTTTTGCATTGGTACATTGGCACGGCTGGGCCACACGTCCCGTTGTCCCCGACTTTGTTTGATTTTGGTCGGCCGCCGCGAGTGTCTCGCACCAAAAGGTACCTAGAATAGACTTTGCAGGGGCGTCAGCTACGGTTCTATCCACCGCAACACGCCCTGGCCAGGCGCTGTCGCTCGCGCTGCCACGATCGTGTTCCCCAGGCGAGCAAGGCTAACGAGCTGCCTTGGCTCCTCGTTACTGTATAGGTAAGGTAGGTAGACCAAGGTATCATGTACCCTGTAACATCACCCCACTCTCACCGTAACCACCCACTGCTGCCGAGCCACTCCGGCAAAGTCCTTTTGACATGGTAGACCACCGCCGTGGAAACGTTATTTCATCATTTTGCCCTAAATTCATCTCTTCGCTCGTAAATGTATGCTGTATGATGTCTATATGTATCGTGTATCGTGGGCCCCACTGCTGTTCCTGGGGCGCTGCGACGCCCCTCTATGATCCTTCCATGTCTTCCAGCCTGCCGCCATCATCATTGCATGCCACTCCCCATCCCGTGTTGCGGGCGCTGTAACATGTCTGCATTTTCGACCTCGGTGATGATATCATCATCTGCCGCCATGCTATTGAGCATTTCCTGCTGTGAATATCCTATCCAAAACTGCGGATCGTTTTGCTGCTGCTTCTTCAGCTGATAAATGTCCCTCGCCACCGCTCGGATTTGGTTTCGCGCACCGTTGGCTGCGCTCCAAACAGTTGATAACTTGTTCAACGCTCCAATGTTCAGTCGTATTTTCTGTCGTAAATCGTCATCGTCGTGCGGTACGAAAAACACGGCCCATTTGCTTAAATGCACAATAGACGATAATGTAATCACACAGGTGAAGAAGTGCGTGTGGGATAGCAGCGGCACCCTGTGCGTGATCAGCTCGCTGATTGCGCATGCTGATGTTATAGTATGCCTGGTATGAGCGTTGAATACATTTCCAGTCGCTACCGGTTGGTATGGAGCGCACGAAGTGATGGCTTGCGTCGGCGTCGTGTCGAGCTGGGAGAAGGGCTGATGCAGCATTATGGACGTTGCATGCATCATCATATGAGCCTGAAACATCATTTCATCCAACACGCCGTTTCGTTGCAAGGAATCTTTCTTGTTCTGGGGCAGGTGTAGCCTCCAATTTGTTAGGAGTGCTTCGATCCGGGCCAGATTATCGTCGTCAGGTCCTTGC
Organism: Lecanicillium saksenae; assembly: GCA_027627215.1. Lineage (NCBI taxonomy): Eukaryota > Fungi > Ascomycota > Sordariomycetes > Hypocreales > Cordycipitaceae > Corniculantispora > Corniculantispora saksenae. The sequence continues at coordinate 11,913 of JANAKD010000385.1, read as the reverse complement.
ATCGGCGGAGTTCGCATAAAGCGCCCCAGATTGCGGCCGCAGAGGATTCGATAGGCGAATGATGAAAAGTCTCTATCGTCACCTGAAAATTCCTTGTTTTCTAGATCCTGCAACGTCATGGGGCCGGGAATGTTCTTGAACAAGTTAGCAACCATACAGGCAGATAACCCAAGAACCCAACAGGAAGAACCAAAACGCAAAGCTTAACCGCAAATCAAAGATCAGATGATGCAGAAATAGAGCTTACCCCGGATAAAAACTGCAGTTCTTCGCATGGTAGCTGGACATCCGAAGGCACGTCGAACAGCAGAAAATTGGTGACGCGGTGGACACCGGCGATCATAGCGTCGATGATGAAAAGATCCCACCACGTCCGACGCCAGCTTTCTTCCATGACTGGGAGATTTCTACCGTGGTGACTTGCAAAGGCCCGAGTGTTTAGGCCCAGTTGCACTGCAAGCGTTTCGGCATCCCCGAGTATCTCTCTTGCTTTGTCGTTTTCGCAGCTGCCATCGAGCACGACGATCAGTAGCATCATTGCTTGGACAACAAAGCCATCTTTCGGTCTTTGAGGTTCGTATATGAGCTGATATGCCTCCTGGAAAAGGGCCTGCCGTGCAGAGCCTACATCGATAAAGAGTGAGCCTACCCAACGAGCCGCTGCCAACAGTGGTTCTAATGAAGGCTCTCCAATGAGAGTTAGGAGGTAGGGCTTTGGTAGTACAAACGGGTGCGACGCGTGGAAATGGTAGAAGAAAGAATCAAGACAACGATCAGCGAGGGAAAACGTTTCAAGGTTGGGAGGAATTTGCTGTTTTGGACCAGAGACACCGGCAGCGTTGTCAGGAAAATAGGACCGGTAGAGCTGAAGATCAGCGTTGGTTGGGGGCGCGTTATCAAAAGGGTAGGCGCCCGTAGCGTAAGGTACACCGGAAGGGGCACCGAAGGATGGTCTCTGGGAAGGCAAAACGGTCTTGACCACAGCACCAGGGTCCATGAGAACCGGAGCGTTTGATCCCTCGCCAGAGCTTGCCGTAGAAGGTGGAGGCGGAGATGTAACTTGCGGCATGTTTGGATTTTGCGGCTGATTTTTGCGAGGTCCCTTGTAGCCTCTGCGAGAGGCTACATAGACGCAGTCGGATCCAGAGCCCTGACACCTGGCGCACGGAGTCTTGCCGTCACACTTTAGATGTTTGCTACGCTGTTCCATATGTCAGTACGAGAGGATTCCATACATTTTCAACCCCAGAGTAAGCAATGATCTGCGGCATTGGTGCCCAGAGGGAGGCGCGCCAAAGCGGTGTGATCTTGACATGGCTGTGTTGGCATACTGGCCACCAAAGAGCACCAAAGAGCAACCAGCGTCTGGAGAGGAGACCAAGGAACCGGAAAAGTCATACACATGCTAGACAAGCGGCTGGGACCGTTGCATCCTTTGAGCGAGCGTCGGGTGCCGGCGTCGATGTTGAGGTTGAGGGAAGAGTTGCGCCTGTGGGTGTGGTGCTTCCGGAATGATTCGATAAGGGCATGGGGCTTGCAGATTTGGAAACGGAAGAGGCCAGATCTTGCGATGGAAAGGATGCAGAGTCGCCAACGGGCCCCATTGGGGTAGATTTTGCCATGGTACCGGGCAACGTCTGCCAACAATGCTTGTATGAATGCTGATGCTGAAGATGACCAAGTATGTATGTAATTGAGAAGCAGAAGATGAAGAAGGAAAATGCAAGCAGAGAGAGGTGAAGCTGCACGCAACGCAGACTGGTTATGGAAACAGAGTAAACATTGGAATGGCGACGTGTTGGAGGAGCAGATAGCTGCGTTTGGTGGAAGCAAGACAACTACCTAACGGGGTGATGGGGTGTGGTGTGGTGTTTGTGTGTGTCTGTGTGTGTGCGTGTGTGGGTGTGGGAGACGGCTTGTGGGGAGGCGGCCGCAGGAGAGATAATAAGCAACCTGGCGAGGAACCTGCCGCGACGTAAGAGGCAAAGTAAGGTACCTTAGTAGGCAGCTTGGGCAAGAGGCAGGCCTGTCATGCTAATAATAAAAGAACGCCAGCGGCGGTGCCATAATAAACGTGTGTGTACCTACCTCGGGCTTGGAGGTCAGTTGGCGGAGATAGGCCTCATGGTGACTACTGGCAGCGGCCTGCAGCCCACCATAGCGTAGCAGCGAACAGCGGAGGGGTCTAAATGGAGGGGCAAAGAGAGGAGAGAGAGAAGGACGGGGCTCACGAGCTTGTTTTTTTTTTCTAGTGGCGTCTGATGAGAGGGCACTGCGATGGGCCTCTGAAACGAGACCACCATTGCCTCATTACCGAACAAAGGTAGGCAGGTCGGCCAGCCTAGGTACGCCAGCCTAGTAGGGCACATGGGACAGGTGGACAGGACGTGGACAGGCCGTGGACAAGGTGTTGCTGCTCCACTGCCCAGCTGGCTGTCCACTGGCTGTCCACTGGCTGTCGGTGTCGACTGTCTTGTCCCTCGCCACCATGCAGTCTCGGGGCTTCTCCAGCTGCCTTGTCGAGAATCTTGAGCCCCTGTTCTGCGTCTCTGCCCTCCCTCCCACCCTCCATCTCCATATGCCTTGGCCACCCCCCCTCCTTGACGGTCACGCTAACGGGCCTGGCCGCTCCCCCCTTCCACCTCCCACAGAGATCTCCTCCCCCCCTGCCCGGCTCTTGTTGTCGCCGCCCCTACAATGCAACTTCAGCCCAACCAAGTCAACCAACAAGCCTTTCTCATTCCCCTCTCCTCTCCTGCCACCATCTCGTCCCCTTTGGCCCTCTTGCTCTGGCCCGCCGAGACGCATGACTCTCGTCGTACGGACCTTGCTTATCATTCCCTAGATTGTCATTTTTCCCCCTTCTCGTCCCCGCGGCGTGCCCTCATGCATCCCCGTCGTACACCTGATATTTTCGACAAACGGCTCCTCCCGCAATCGACACACCCTCTGCCGTCCATCCCGCTGCGTCAGGCAGTTAACGGAATGCATCAATGTTCAGATCTATCGGCCGAGACTGTTTCTCGTTCCCTCGCCTCTGTCACCACGTCTTGCTCGCTTCCTGCCGCCGCATCTGTCACCAATGGCCGTATCCCGTTTCTGTCTCTCAAGCCCGTGGGGGGTCCAGCAACCTCTTACTCGTACGTAACAGCACCGCGTGTCCGCACACCGGCTCCCGTCTCTGGCCTGCATGTAAAACAAAGCTGTGCCTTCGACGCGCGCATGGAGCATGTACTCAGCCAGAGCTATCAGCATCGAGTTATCACAATACCAAATGTGATGGGACATCAGGTTGTCTCTGGCAGGCCCTTGCCGCCGCACAAGACCAAGGCGGCCTTCTGCGCCTGCTCGACCATGTCCGGACACGCACGGCATCCGGTCTAGAAAACCACATCTTCCATCCTGGGGAGTCACCAGTAAAAGAATCTGGCGCCTGTTGGTACCCGCCAACATGACAAGTTGTTCTTCATCTGGAGCGGCTTTCCCACCCTCGTCTGTTGGCCCTGCTCTCCAATTCCGATTGTGCAAATTGCATAGCAGGAAAACTGGATTCCTCGGCCGCGGCCCGGTCCATTCCTGAATTGGCTTGGACGCTTCAACCCTCGTTCTATTTGGGGCTTTGGGTCGCAGATGCCCCAGACACCGGCGCCGCCATTATTAATCCGTAAGCCCGCCCCAGTTGGGCATCAGTTCGCTATCGTGACCAGGGAAGGCGTATCGCCTGTCGCTAACATTTGCACGACTCCAAAGCGAACCGGCTCGAGCAGGTCTCCTACCGCATTGATACCTACATCAACCTGTACTGACACACCATACCATACCTCCCTTTGCGGTATCCGGCTGTGGTCTGCAGAAATTATGGCCGCTCAGCCCTCTCATAGTCTACTAGCCGTCCGACGCCAACCTGTGCATCACCCAAGACCCCGCCGTAGCACCGTGGAACCGACATACATATTTCCAAGGTTTCAAGGTCACAGGGTGCCCGCCATTGGTGCGTTCACGCGTCGAGCTCTGCCAGACTAACAAATGGCGGCTCCGCTACGCTTGCTAGTGACATTAGTTATGCGGCCGTTGCGTGCTCCCAACTTCGCACTAATACTTTTAGGAGCTCCATGATAAGCTCTTTAATATGGGCCGCAAAGCTGGGCTTGACCACGTACAAAAAGACCTTTCTGCAGCACTGAAAACAGCACCAAACACAGGCTGCGTCGCCATTAATAAAACACACCACCTGTCAGCGCAAACCGCGCGGTGACTGTGTCGCGGTCGCTACGCTATGGGGTCGAGCTCGCCTGTAGCCTCACAGTTGAGAAGAGAACCGACTGATGCCACGTAACGAGCTTTTGCCCTGCCTTGCCCCGGGCCTGTTTAAAAAGCATGAGAGAGACATAACCGTCGGCCTCCAGAACCAAAAAGTTACCGGCGACAAACTAAAAACGCCACTATGCTGGCATGAAACATAAGTGCGTTGAACTACGGCTCCTTCAAAGGATCATATCCTTTTCTTGATTAAGCTCCAAACGCCTAGGCCACATAAGAACGTGTATTATCATGCAACCTGCTCTGGCTAGCTGGCTTTTTGGAGGGTACAAATTTATGGCGAAGATATTGCAAAGCTGTGTTAATTGCGTACAAGGAAGTCATGTTCCGGGGTCAGCTGCCAGGAGATCCGCCTACTTGAGCCCTGTATTTCTGCTATGACGATTCGATGTTGCATTCTGATGTCGGCATAACGTGGCACCGGCGGCCAAAACGGGAAGATACGCCGCCAAGGAACGCCAAATCTAGGCAATACCCTGTCTCAATTAAAGGTAGCCAAAGCGGCAAAAGTTGCGACTGATCGACTACAAAAAACGACGAGGTCAGGCAAACCAATGTTAATTCAAGTCTATCAGGGAGTTAGATTCGGTTTTGTTTTCGTGCAAACGATTGCAAGGATGCTGTGCAGGTTTGAACACAACCCCTGACAGGGCTCTTGTACCCATGGACCTTTGCCAGCACGATAGTATCAATATAACTGCGAACCAAGCTAGACATTGCCTGTGCAATAGGATGGCCAGATCTAAGTTCGGGATTGTTCAAGCCGTCGTCCCCCTTTGACCAAGACAGACAATGCTACCGGAGTGACCGAGGCGTTGGCATGGTCCACCGGGCTGGGCCACTATGACGGGCATGTTCTTGACAGGACAAATTACTGATTGTGGGCTGGAGCTCCACGTTGCCATGTTTTATGAACAAACCTGCGCCAGATTACCGATACCTGATTCAGCAACATGCTATTGTGCGTTTTGCCTCGTTGGTGGAGCAGAACAATATGGGTTAATTGGTACTAGAGAAAGCGAGGCGCAAACTGACAACAACGCTCACGCCTCTTAGATTTTTCTTGAGGTTTTTATGAGTAGATTTCGCCCAAGCAGCTATGTATATGCCCGCGAGACCACTTTCATTGTCTCTGTGCAAGGGGTTGTCTTGTTGGCTCTGGTTGCATATCATATTGAGTGGCATTGGATTCATATGATGCGTCATTGCTCACCTTGGACTTGAAAATCCCGAGCTACGGTTATACGGCTACATTTGTTTATCGATGAGTGAGTTAATAAACCTGGAAACTAATCGATCTAGGTCGCAACTGTGATATGAACCTGCAACACTTCTCGGCGGATGCTATGGAAGATCTGTGCGGCCCAGACCTTCAATGGGCCATTGATCGACGACGTTCGTTGCGCAACTGATTTATTTTCTTTTACCAACGCTCTACTGTCATTGGTTGGAAAATTTCGTTGAAATTGGAAGATGCGCTCATATCTTTTATAGCGGATGCGTGGGGTGTCTGCACATTGTCTCAGAAGCGGCACGTGGCGCGCAGCAGTCACAAATTAATGTTACGACAGACTCCTATATGTTATTTCGCCGCATCCAAAGACTACCAGAAGGTAACACATGTGGTGTGAGGAAGCTGCCTTGCCATCCTAACAGTACCCATGTCCGCTTGTTTCCTCCACCATTTTGAGGCACTATCAACAAAAAGAAAAATAGGAAAAAAGAAAACAAGCCTTTCCAGGTGCTCTTTGCAGTGGGATGGATAAATGGACCCCGGATTTGTTTCGTCCTCGGCGCGAAGCTAGTCCGCCCGCCCCCTCAACTGCCGAAGAGAGGGCCAGCGACAAGGGGAGAGAAAAAAGTGGGACGAACAATAAATGAGCTGTTTCTAGCTGTCGTTGGTCAAAGAATTACATGAGCTGGAACGTTGGGAGAGCACAGGATTCAGGCGCGGGCTTCGGAAAACCCATTTGATTGGCGATATTTTGCGCCAGCAGTCGATCCCGTCTTGAATGCGAGCAAGTTGAGACCAAGCCGACGATGAGACCGGGTGTTGCCAATTTGTGAGGCTGGCAAAGGAGAGTGAGCTGTTTCGCCATTTCACAAGACTGGAACATATTGTCTTTATCTCGGCCGATATGCATGAGAAACAGGACAGCATCATATCGGGGAATTAATCTGCAGCTCAGATCGCCATGGGATTCAGCTTGGGTTGGCATCGGTACACAATGGCGGCAGAATAGACAGAGACATTGTGTCGAAGGCTAGTTGGCGCATATGCGCTGTGACGGAGACGACAGCTACCCTCCACATCTGAACGTGATGGGCTGGGGCGGGAGGCGCATACTTGGCACATGATCCCATTTAGGACTAAACGATGCCTGACGAGCTTCGTGTCCACTATTATGGCTCTCTATGCCTTGTTTTCTTGATATGCTTCTTTTCCGAAAAGGAAAAACAAAGAGTAGAGCCAATTGTAGATTGAAACCTGCATTGTGTAGATGGGATGGGATGGTGGGAAAAGGCTAAATGTGCCGAAGCGTCCGCCCGACGGCTCCGGACTGCATCAAACCGGCGATGAACGGAAGGGACAGGAGCAACGATTCTACATGGAGGCATTTTCTGGAAGCAGCGACACGGCAATGAATTGTAACAAGTTTGCAATTATGTAAGCCAGGCTTGGTATGCATGCCGGAGCTTGCCATCCGTGGATGCATCGATAGGCGGTCGAATCGTATGGGACGGTGCGAGGGCCGACGTCGAAACGGCGAGAGGCGCAGTCAGAACAGAGGCGGCGAAAGAAGAGATGCGGAGAACCAGACAACAGTTTCAGTCTTACGAATCTGAAATTGCTGGTCTGTATTCAAGACCCTGCATGCATCTGACTGGCGCGTGCTCGTAGCGAGAACTAGCTTCGGCGATGAGCCGAGAAGCGTACATCGATCGACGTGTGCGACACCACCCCCCAAGGAAGTGGAATTTTGCATAGCTTAGATCGAAGGACGAGAAGTAACAAGGAGTTTGAGTGAAATTGCTGACGAAAAAGAAAAAAAAAAGGATGCGTGTTTTTATTGGAGGTATATTTTTGGCGGAGGGATATATAGAGGCTTTGCGCGGTGAGCAAATACACATGCGTGCTCTTTAGCAGCAGCACTCGCAGCACTCGAAGCAGCAGAGACCGGCGCAGAGACCGCAGCAGACGGCCTGGAAAGTGTTACATGTTAGCAAGCGTCATCAATCTCGAAGACTCGTGGCGAATCTATGATTCTGCGGCTTTCATTTTGCGCGAAGCGCGAATTAAATTCACGCGAGGAGGAATAGAACGGGCTGGGCTATGACGTACCTCACCCTCGCCGCCGCCGCGAAGGCCGACAGTCATGGGCTCGACAGGGCGCTGCGTCGGGGAACAATGTCAGCAACTGATCGACCGCAAAAGGTATCGGGAAAAAACGAATCATTCGCGACGCGTTTTTATTTCTTCTTGTTTCTCGGGCGCGTGACGTACGGGCTGCTCAGAGCTGGGGCGGGCAGCCTCAACCTCGGGGTTGGTGGCAGCCATGGGCTGCTGCTGCTGGGGAACCTGCTCCTGGGACGGCATTTTGACTGAGGATGGGTATACTATGCGTAGTAGTAGAGAGGAAGGGAGACGGAGGGAAGATGGAAAATGACAAAGAGATCAATTGAACAGGCGATTGACGGTTACAGAACGAGGTCACCGGAGAGCTTCGCCGCAGGGGGGAATGCTCGTCTTATACAAGGTCTACGACTGAGGGGGCTGCGTCGCAAATGCAACGGCGCCTGCATGCAGGTCCAACTGCAGAGGACGTAATTCGCGAAAAAAAAAAAAAAAAAAAAAAACGAGACCAAAGGGAAGCAAGGCACGAAGTACAAGGCGCAGTGAGAGCCCATGCAGCGCATCTTGGGCCAATAATTGGGTTAGCGCTGGAGAAGCTAGGCCGTAGCGGACAAGGTCAGATGGAGACCTTTCGGCACGCTCGTGCCGTGGGCTTGATGAAGAAGAGGGGCGGGGAGGGACAGAGAGTGAGTGAGTGAGTGAGAGAGAGAGACCAGGCTGGCAAATGCAAAAAGGGAAAAAAAGGGCAAGGGTAACAAAGTGACAACGGCTTTGTGTGAGTGGATTTCCCATCCCACGGGCGATGATTTTGTTTGGATTCGGCACCGGGGACCCGGGCTGCGCGCGTGGATGACGACTGGAAACGGGGGGCCGGGGCAGTGCAAGTACCAAGTCCTCTCTGTATTTATTTATTCATTTATTTATTTTTATTAGTTGGGGTGACGCCGCGCGGGCTGAGCTCACTCACCGTGTCATCATGTAGCATTTTGCAAACTTATCAGGCCTCCCCCATGTCAAGCGGGCATTGCTGGCGTTATTGCTATCGTCGACGGCCATATCTGTCGAGGCTGTGGCGGTCGTTGCGCAAGACAAGAGGCCAGCGGCCTGTCTGCATCAAGTTTTGGGCAAGGGGGCAGGTGCGGAAAGCAAATATCGCGGCGGGAATCGGCACCTTGGTTAGTAGCCAATGCAACGCCGAGGTAGGTTGGGCTTACACGCACCGGAAGGCTCCGAGTCAGCAACCACCAACAAATAACAGTTGCATGCGGATATAGATGCACACACACACACACACACACACACACATACATATATATTGACGCACATCTACATTTNGGCGCGAACCTYTTTTTTTTTTTTCTTCACCATGGGAAACCACAATGTAACCCGCGAATAATCGGAGCAGGGCTGGGGACGGCCGCATTTCGCCATGGGCTGGCTGGCTGGACTGCGCAGGAATTGTTAAGCAACACGACGCCCGTGACGGCGAGTCCTCTACCCAGTAGGCAGGTGCTTCGTTTCTCGGCCGCTTACCTGCATTGTTTGCGCATGGCAGCCCGCCAACGAAAAGGGCCGGGATAGAGGGGGGGGGGGGGGGCAGAGGCTCATCGTCAAGGGCAGGCCACCATGACGTTGCATTCTTACATCATGGCTCTGATTGTTTCTGCGAAGTCCCGATTTACACCGCCGGGTTGTCTGGTCGCCGCTGTCAGTTGCGGGAGACGAAAAGACGGGGAAAAAGAAAAAGAAAAAGAAAAAGAAAAAGAAAAAGAAAAGGAAAAAGAAAAAGAAAAAGAAAAAGAAAAAGAAAAAGAAAAAGAAAAAGAGAGAGACAGAGACAGAGACGCAACAGGTTTCTTGACCCTCAAAAATTTTTTGATAATGGAGAGAGGCCACTGCTACGATCAACCGCACTGGCGCTGTCCAGCTGAGACAATCGACCTCGCCCAGATCTGTTCAACAACAAGAGAGAAGACGTCGGCACGCACTGGCAGCGCGCATCAGGCATCGACGGGGACATACGCAAGTGAGCATGCAACGAACGGGTAGGCTAAAATGCACATCACTTCTTACAGCTCGGTGCACAAATGAATGGATTCTAATTCTACAACGTTTTTGAACCGCAGTACCGTTTTAGTTACAAAGAAAAAAAGGCGGCTTAACAAAATCCCTTACGCTCTTCAACCCAACAACTGTACAGCCAACACAATGTCCATCTCGTAGCCTCCCTTGCACCCCCCCACCCATATCATGCCATGCCAGATAATGCGCTCGTTTAAGCACCGAGGGCCATTTGCTTCTTGATCTCGGCAATGGCCTTGCCGGGGTTGAGACCCTTGGGGCAGGCCTTTGTGCAGTTGAGAATCGTGTGGCATCGGTACAGGCTCATGTTGTTCTCGAGCTTGGCCTGGCGCTCTGCGGTGCGCTCATCGCGGGAGTCGGCGAGCCAGCGGTACGACTGGAGGAGGATGGCAGGGCCGAGGTACTCCTCAGAGTTCCACCAGTATGAAGGGCACGAGGTAGAGCAGCAAGCGCAGAGAATGCATTCGTATAGACCGTCCAGCTTCTTGCGGTCCTCCTTGCTCTGGCGGTATTCCTTGCCCTGCATCGCTTGTCAGCAGCAACTTCATTTTCCACAACAATCCCACGATAAGTGAATGAGATACGTACATCAGGAGCGGGGGTATCGCGCTGTAGGTAAGGCTTGATCGACTTGTATTGCTTGTAGAAGTGCGTCAGGTCAGGAACAAGATCCTTGACGACATAGGTGTGAGGTAGGGGGTAGATCTTGACATCCGAGGAAGATTCAGCAGGAATTCGGCCTATGTCAAACTGTTAGCAACGCATCCCCCTCCGTCCGGCCAGCCAATGGCTCAAGCATCATCAAAGGCGCTCGGCCCATGAGCGGCGGCACGTGATACGATTCAAGGCGACCTACAGAGACAGGCCAGCGTGTTCTGGCCGTTGATGTTCATGGCGCAGGAGCCGCAGATGCCCTCGCGGCAGCTTCGGCGGAAGGTGAGCGTGGGGTCGAGCTCGTTCTTGATGCGGATGATGGCGTCGAGCATCATGGGGCCCGTCTTGTTGAGATCGAGGGTGTAGCTCTGGAGGCGCGGTTTTTCCGTGGGAGTGTCGGGGTTCCAACGGTAGATCTGGAACGTCTTCATGCGCGGCTTGGCTTCCTCTGCCTCGCCGACCGAGGCCATGGAGCGCGAAAAGGCCATGCTCGGGCGGAGGGCAGCCGTCCTGGCTGTGCCGAGGACTCGCGTCGAGGTGCGAAGAGCAGCCATTTTTTCCTTGGATGTTGATTGCGCGGGCGGGCGACCGAGGAGTGGAGAGGGGTGTGATGGAATTGCAGTCAATTAAGACGGCAACGAATGCACGGCGATGATGGAATTGGCCTTCTGCGCGGTGGTCGAGGTGTCTTTAGAAGGAAAAGCGATTGGCGTGCCAGGGTGGTTTCCAAGTAAGACTCCCTCGGCTATTAAGGTGCTGCGACCAGTTCTGGCCAATCAAGGTGTGCTTATTGTCAATTTGGGTCTGTATTGGACTCAGTCACGTGTAGCTCGAGCACTGTCAGTCGGATGGAGTCGGGAATTTGCCACGGGTGTTTGCAGCGACAGGAAGAATGTTAATCCGCCACAGGCTTGTGAAGCCGAAGCTTGTTGTAGAATCAGGAATCAGGTGAGAAGGAGAATTATCCAACTCTCCAAAATGGTATGAAGAAGATGCAGGAGTACGGAATGACCAAGGAGATTTTGTCAGGAGTCAATACCTGTTTTATACCTTTCTCTTCTTTGGCAGTGAATTTCTAAAGTTGATTGTGGCTGGGATGCCTGGCACCGCCACCTAAACCTTGAGCAGGCGGCTCCTCACCATTCAAACCACATTCTCCCCAAGAAACTAACAGCGACGTGGTAATAAAACACTATCGGATACCGCCGCTTTTGACCCGGGCATTCGGCACCTACGACGCCAATATATCATTACGACATCCTACTGCATTTGTCTGTCGCCCTAGGCCCATACAATTGCCCCTCCCGTCCCGATGACCACATCTGCTTGAACCAACCACCACCGTCCCCCGGGACCCTCGAAGCGGCCCACCTCCAACGTCTCACTACCTATCGGCCGGAAACACTCTGAGCATCCAACAAGACATAAACAACGCCCCCCCCCCCCCCTTCGCCGAGTTGTACTTGCTGCCCAGCCCCCGACTCAGCAAACGCTGCCACCAT
>JANAKD010000384.1:0-20784 GCA_027627215.1 Lecanicillium saksenae | reverse complement strand
CGACATGCCCGACCTGCTCAAGCTGCTGGAGCCCCCGCGGCAGGCGCTGCTGGCGCACTTCTGGAAGAGCAAGCTGACGATGGTCTGGCCGCAAGAGGTGATTGATGAGGCCGAGCGGCCGTTTATGTGATGGGGGGTTGTTGATTTACACCTCTTCTTTTGCTCTACTTGTTTCATTTACGAAGTTTCACGACCACCCTATTTTATATGCCTGTACAACTATCAAGCGAACTGTTTTGGCCAACTGCATTTAAGTATCAATATAACCATATAATTTGCATAAAGATGAGGATACTTGGACCAGATTTGCGTTGCAGTCTGTGCTATCAAGGTCGATTCGGCGATTCGGCGGTTCGCATATATCCGGAAGTAGGAGCAAGTCATCATCACGCGATAAAAACAGGTTTTGCCACGCAGTTCCAATGAAATTCGCCAAAGAACAAAGATTTCAAAATCCAATTTACACGATTGGCTACCTAAATTAAGGTGTAGATTAACGAGATTACATGCCGTCTTATACCTCCAACGTTCGGCTCCGAGCCTCTCGGTGCGTGTGTGGTGTGTGGTGGTGTGGTTGCAGCGCGCCCCATAAAATGACATCGGCCCCAGAAACGAGTCCCAACCTTTTGCTCTTGTGTCCTGCCCTCCCAACTCGATCCCGCACCCCGCATCCTCTGAACACGAAATCGCTCGTAATGACGATATAACTCCAGAACGAGCAGAAAGGAATATCAAGGAGGATTACAACCAAAATGGCCGCGTTGGTGCGCGCAGCGCCCTGTCCGCGGCTGCTTCTGCGCAGCACAWCGACATCGTCACCGCCGGCAGCATTGTAACCCCGCGAGGCGCGACCCTCAAACTCGACGTGGTCGATGTTGACGCCGGAGTCGACGACGTAGGCGAAAGCACCCTCGCCAGCGCTGTCGTCGTACACGTATGAAGACGAGCCAGATGATCGGTGAGAAATCGTGGCCAGACCGTGGGGAACGTTGGACTGGGTGGTGAGGTCAAAGAGAGTCCACGTTTGGTCCTTCTCAACATAGGCAACCTAGACAAAGCCAGTCAGTTTTCTTCTTCTTCATCATCGGGCATTCTCTGTTGTCATATCGCAGATGAAGCTGCATTGGACAAGGGAGGAATATCGTACCTCGGGGTTGTTGCGAATCTCCTCAATGGTCGCGGCGTCAAAGTTGCCAGCGTAGCCGTTGAAGCTGCCAATCTCGTACGTCTTCTCCAGGCCGGCGAGGTTCTGGTCGCGGCGACCGATGGAGCGGGCGTGGACGCCCTCTACCCACTGGATGTGAGACTGAACAGCGCTGGCCGCAGTGCCTTCCTTGAGCGTGACGATGTATTTGCCGCCCGAGGCGGTCGGGGCAGCAGCTCCGACGGCGGCGAGGAAGAGGCTGGCAAAGCTCTTGAAACCAACCATCTTGACTTGGGCTGGTGAATTGAGGAAGCGAGACGATGAGTTTGAAGTAGAAGTTGGATGATGGTGATGCGAATATTCGATTGATAGGATACGGGATTATAAGGTCTACTTATACTTGTTTGAGTCTCCTGGACGCCAAGATGCCATCCAAGGACAAATTATCACGCCTTCATCATAGCAGCTGTACCTTCCTAATCTCGATTGGCTTTCCTTTGGATCACATGAAGCCATTCAGTAGTCTCTCCTTTTGCGTTCTTGAGCCGAGATGTCATCAAAGCACACATTGTCACGTCTTCATCATAAACATCTCTACCTTCCTAATCCCGACTGGCTTTCCTTGGGGCCACCTGAACCCGTTCAATAGTCTCTCATTGCGCACTCGTAATCCGACCTTGAGAGCCCAGCGTCTGGGATTCATGCGGTCCAGCTGAGCGGGCCTCCATCACCTCGGGAAGGTAAGTTGGAAATCCAGGCCTTGAATCCCATCCACCGCCTCCAATGATTGCTCCCAGTCATTTTTGTTCTGGCGCCAAGACTGTAGACTCTTTCCAAGTTTGTTGGTAGCCAGCGCACGGCCAAACTTGACGCCAGTCCAACTGCCTAATGTGGTATAAGGTGGCCCTCGGTGCGGTGTGCGATGCAACGCAGCTGCTCCACCCCCGCCGTAAAACCACTCACACGACGCCAGAGAATAAGCATAATTCTTGGCGCTCATGGCAGTTGCTGAAAAGGGCTCCCCTGAATGAGAACTGCGATAAACAACACACGGTTTGCGATTTACAAGACGCCCTTCCCCTCTCTTAGTGTCAAAATCAGCCAATTAGATGTGGGAAGACAACTTTCAAGTGATGAAGCTCCTATCAGACAAGGCCGACTTGAAGAGTGGCTTCAAAATACTATTTAACCTTAAAGAGGAGGTAGATATGACGGGCAGCGTTCTTAGATGACCCCTCTCTTCCTTATTGCCCTTTTATCCCAACTTCTCTCTCACACGCTCTCTTGTGCGCCTTCTCATGCTCGTGCGTGTGCGCAGCAATTCTTGTAGCCTCTCCTATAGGCCCTCTTTCTACAGGCTCTCTCATGGCCTCTTCCTCCTCACGGCCTTTTCTCCCAGGCACACTCTTCCTATCTTTTCCTCTTGGCCAGGAGCCCGCTTCTACCTGTCACCTCACGGGCATTTCTCGAACTACTTCCTAATACGGTATGGTGTGGCCTGTAAATCGCCAAGGACGTGTTGCATAACTCCGCATGTCATCACCATTACAACAGATGGCGCAGCTTGTGGTTCAACCAGCCACAGATGCCTACTGGGGCTCACACGTACAATGCTGAAGCCAAACTAATGCTGAGCCACCAACACACTCTCGCGGTATTGCATCAATTTTACCTCGCACATCCGGGGATTTTGGTGCACGTATGATGATGCATGATGACCAGGGTACAGGAGACGAGCAGTTCAACGTCGCACGGGAGTTTCTGCCCAGCCCGTAGATACCAATGCTGTGGCTCGTAACCTCAAGAGTGCCTCACTTGAGCCTGCTGTATTCGTCATACGTACGGCCATATTTAAACATTTCTTTGGGCGCCTTTGTCCCACCGTCAGAAGGCCCAACATTAAGTACCTTGAGCTTAGATAAATAGGTCAGGTTTTCGTTGCCGCAGCGGAGATTCCCCATACCCTTGACTATACTGTATTTCCCATCACCTGCAACACATCTTTTTTTTTATTTCACAAATGGAAGACGTTGACATGTCTCAACCCATGCCTGCAAACCACAAGGGCCAGGCCATGCACCACCTGGACCAGGCTAGGGCCTTTCTGCGTGCCAGCCCCGCCGACTACGTTGAAGGGCTTTTTCATGCCACCAAGGCCCTGCGTCTCGCGAACAACGACACCAAGATCCAGGCTCTGGCCAACATTCTTAGCGCTACCTGCCACGAAAACAATGAACACTACCATCTTGCTTATTATGCGTACCTGGCTGCTAAGGGGCAGGATCCGAGGAGGTGGACAGACGAGCTTGAGAATTCGCTTCGGTTTTGCGAGTGCAAGGTATATCCACGTTAGAAGAGCAAGATTGTACGATGTGGTATATAGACGAATTGATTTATACGTTGACATGTGTTGCCCTTAGAAATGGCGCCTGCTTGAGCGCGCAGCATATACTCTGCCTTGACACTATTGGCGCACCCCGATGAAGCTATCGCATTATCTCTTATTGGAAAGCAATCTTCTTATTGTGTATAGGGTGGGTGCTTTCTCACAAGGCAATGTTACGCCACATAGTTGATGATCTTGGATGTTCCTGGTGGCTGGGAACAATCACGGTTGCATTAGCCGAATACCTCTGACTTCGCACGGCATGGCGCTCTCGTATTTTAGGAGTTGATATAAATAGAGCAAGCTTCTTTCGCAATACGTAATTTATTGCAACGGATCATCTCTAAACACGCCACGGCCAAGGAGGCTAGCGCTGTCGTTCGCGCCAACGGTGACTAACACCAGCCTCGCCGCTGTGTCGGTCAGCACTTCCCCGCATCCACCAATCGCTACAGCGCTCGTGCCTGGCATCCGGCACTAGCGAAAACATCGCCGTCTTCAATGCTGCTCAAACTTTGAATATTCATCTCAAAATTGTCGCTGCTCACCGTCCCAGGATTACGCCTGAATCATAGCGCTTAACATGGTCGCGTTGACGCCCAAGTTTCGCGCATTGGCCCTGCTTGCGCTGTCTGCACTTCCCGCTTGCCAAGCAGAGCTCGGCGATGCGCTTCAAGTCCGAACAACCGACCAGCCGCGCATAAAGATTGAAAAGGTCATCGAGTGCAGGTTCGCGGAAATAGGACCGCAAGGATGCTTCCGTCCCGTTCAGGCCTACCCTACCAACCCTGACACCTACCTCGGATGGGACTGGGAGAAGAAGTATACAGTGACCTGGTCCGATGCCGACCCTCAGCGTCCCCTGGAGTTTCAATGGGAGACAGCGTACTGCGGCTCGGTCAAGAAGAGTGAGTCTTGGGCCGATATCAGCAACCAATGCGAGCCAGTTGCTAACCTGGTATGCAACTCTAGCTATTGCCAAGGGAGACACGGAATTTTCCTTCACCTTCCAACGGCTTGCGGCTGAATTCTCCAAGTCGGAATGCAGCTTCTCAATCGAAAACATCCGGCGCCTGGCCAATTCCGCTTCCAACACGATTCGCATGCAGCAGCCCGGGGAGTCTGGTTCAGAGCGCATCAGCCAGACCATTGGAGAGTTTGCCGTCCTCGATGGCGAGACACAAAGGGCCATCAGGGCTGCCAAGGCAAGGAGCTCGACGTGCCCCAGCTGCGCAACACCCGCGCAGTGTAATCTCTGGACGGTGCTATCGTCGTACTCTCCTGCTACCATGTTCTTATTTGTCATCGCGATAACCGCGATGCTGCACATCAGCGCGCGACACTTCAGACGTGATCGTGGTGTGAAACTGCTATAAGCGCCAGGCCAGGCGTCTCATTTTGTTTAGCCAGCGTACCTGCGCCTGTCCATGATTATGATTGGCTCATACTAGCAAATAAAAAACCATTATTTTGCTAACCTGTGCTTTAAGGTTTCCATTTGAGTGCATTTCGGTGGCCGCATCACTTTCGTTCACTTGATGCTCACCTGGCCGGCCACGAGCTTTGGGCTGATTCACGGCATTCTATTCGCTACAATGCGAGCACGACCGTCATTCGAGGCAAAATCTTTTGTGTAGCAGCTTCAACCCAAATGCTGCGAGAATCACTCAAAACTCTTGCCTGAATCACTTCGATCCATTTCAGTCCCCCCATTCTTCATTCGACCACTGCTGCTCAAGTACCTTAGTCACGCCGCGCTCGCAATCCGGGCTTCTACCAGCCAAAGATGCCAGAACCTTCAACGAGCCCACCTCCCTCAGTGGAATCCATAGAGGCTGAGCTTGTGCAGGTGCTGCTCGACATGAGCCAGGAGGCGCTTCGGCTACCAACCCCGGGCGTCGACCCCGAACAAGATGAGGCGGCTCTCGAATACGCCAAGCAAGCGCTGGAATCATCTGAACACAACGTGCAGGGCCAAGCGAGATCCCACGTGCAGATTAGCATATGCCACTGGGCCAAGCGTCGGTTCGCGGAAGCCGCTGCGGCGCTGGAGACGGCCCAGGCGCTGGACCCGGGTAGCGTCTGGACGGTGCGGGACGACGTCATGCTGTGGCACTGCAAACGCAAGGTTGAAAGGGAAGCTGAGAAGAAGTAACTAGAGGAGAAGTCTGCGGCTTCAGAATTGAGCTCATATCTACGCCAGGATTTGGTGTTGCCTATTCAGCGCTCGACTGGCCAGACCTATGCAACTTTCTGCACAGGCGTTTGTTTACATGTTTTCTGCTGCCTTGTAATCGATCTGATCATGCATCCAATATTATTGCTCGTCCACTTTTGCACATATGACGAAGAGTAGTACAAGAAGCCCGCGGCAATATACTTCAAACTGAGCAAACAAACATGCAAGACCTTATAAATGACTAGAGTTTCCCATGTTGACATGATCTTGTCGATGTAGCAAGTTTGAGCTTGATGAAGTCATTCATAGTATTAGTTAGCTTAGCATACGATGTCGAAAATCTCGGATTTGCTGACAGACTACGGGCTTCGAGCAGCCAGCGATGTGGCAGGCGGAGCCACCATAGAGCGGCTACATCCTCGCCATGATGCGCTCCAAGTACGCCTGGGAGTGCAGCGACGGTAAATTTCCCGCAGCTACCTAGGAATTTCTATAGAGGGAATACGCAACGACAGCCTCGCCAGGAGAGTCTCAAGCTGATGCACTGATGCTTCCCGCCGTCGAAGCCACCGCGTGCTACTTGTTCGCCGGGCACGAAGGCGCCGAGGCGTGGGAGCGATACGCAGCGGCCCAGGGTGTTACGCGATGCGAATCACTAAAGGTAAAATTGATGAGAACACAAAAACAAGGTGCGGTGTTTCGGGAGTCCGGGGTCGCACGATCAGTGAATTGATGCCAGTGCTGGTCAAATGTCAGCTATATAAAGCAGCTCAACAACTAGCAGGAAGGAGAAGCTTGGAAACGTGTAGGTCATGATTAAATGAAGTTTTTCAAACTTGCGAAAATAACACAAAAGCTTCTACGCCAAAAAAGACAATAGCGGCGTTGGATACAAGAGGTACAGCAGAGATTGCATCAATGCTGAATAAAGTGACACTGCTGACGCCCCCAAGGCATTGATTAGAAAAGGTGCATCGAATGGATACCTACACGGCTCGTTGTATGAAGAGAGCTTGCTCCGCGCTCGACAAAGATCCGCCTGACTACCGGCTGGCGCTCGAAAACGCCGGGGACGCACGCCGCTCGTGCAAGGGAGACTTCCCAGACGACACCCACAAGTAGCTATACCTCGCCGTGCGCTCCGAGGCCGCAGCCATAGACGCCATCGAGGAGCGTCAATGGGGCAAGGCCATTTCGGCGGTGTCGACGGCGTCCGCAGCCTACCAGCTGGCGAAGCAGGACTGTGATGAGGATTGGGTGGCGGGAGCCGTAGAACGAGGCTTGCAGCGCTGCATGGCGATTGGGATACAGACTCTTGGGGAGGGCTAAGTAGCTATCACGTATAATAGTGGAAGGGATAAAAAGAAGAAGTTGATTTGTGTTGTCGCCGCCAGACTGCGGAACTCCATCGTTGTCATGATATCGTGGCTGGCTAGCCGCTCCGTTGGCTACACCACGCCATTCCAAGAGCGCCGCGTGCTTTTTTCAATACACCAGTATTTGCCAGCGCTCATATGGAGAACATAGACTGTGGCGACTTTATTATAGCTTCTTCTGGTGTACCTGGTCTAGTTCGTCTTTCCAGCTGCAACTACGTAATGCGAATCATAGAATAGGGCGATAAAATAGACTACTAATATAAATGTAATTAAAAATAATATACAAGAAATATGAAAGAGTTGTTTTTTATTTAAAAGCGGCATTAATATCAATAACGTAGAAGGTGAATCTAATAGTTACCATGTATTTTGTATCACGGCGCTGACCTCAGACCTTGAGAACTTTGATATATCTACTTTTCTCAGCTCCGATCACAGCAAGACAACGTGTCCGAGTGGTTAAGGAGCATGACTAGAATATTCTAGATCATCATGTGGGTTCGCCCGCGTAGGTTCAAGTCCTGCCGTTGTCGAAACATTTATTTTTTGTTTTTGTTGTCGTGTTTTTTGCCCAGTTTGCATAATTTTTTAATGGTCTTCCAAGTGAAGCGAGCTTGGGTGGGTTTGCGGGGTCTTGGTGGGGCCGTCGACAGGGGTGGCTCTCTGGCGGGATGGAGCTTCGTTAGTTCAGCCCAACGTCTGTATATATGCAAGCCGAGAAACGTCACTAATAAATTCAACATGCAAGCTACCATGGAGACCACAGACCATACTAACGGCTCTATCGTGCCGCTGCTTCGAGTTGATCACCTGGCATACTCCGTGTTCGAGAAAAACCAGTGGAATTGGCTTGATAAGATGCTCGGGCGACCGAATAGGGAACAGGCTGGCAGGCTCATGGCCAGAGTCTTGGGCGGCGTTCCTCAATCTATGCCTGATCCCCGGAATGGATCATACAACCTCGCTCATATCATGGAATTTGCCTCTGGTCAGGATGCCGTGCTGCGTCAAGTAAACCTCGGGACATCCATGTTTCCGGATGAGAAGACTCGGAATGAAGTCAGCGTGATGCGTCTGATCGCGGATAAAACAACCATCCCGGTTGCATACGTGCACTGCGTGAAGCTGACGGGGGATCCGCCAGAAAAAGGCACTGAGGACCTCGACACCAATGACATCCGCCCTTTCATTCTGATGGAATATCTTCACCATGACAGAGACATGGGCCAAGCTCTCAACACGGCTGAACTCGGTGTTGAAGAGCCCCTGGTGCTGAACCCGAGATTAGATCCTATAGAGCTAAAAAAAACCTGTACCGCCTGGCATGCAACGCTCTTCTTGAACTTTCGACGGTCGAGTTCGAAGCCATAGGCTCCCTTGAGCGGATTGACGAGTTTTCATGGGAGCCTACACGTCGACCTTTGACTCGGCGGATGAACGAATTAATCTCCACGGGAGGATGTAGAAGAGACGACCTGCCGCAAGTCCCTTTCGCATCAACGCACGAGTACTTTGTTGCCCTGGCGCAGCTCCACATTGACCACTTGGCGTACCAGCAAAATGATGCATTCACCAGCGAGCTTGACTGCACGCAAAAATACGTCGCTAGGCTGCTCTTCCGCAAGATGATGAGCAGTTAAGCTCCGTCCAGTTTGGACAAGGGCCTGTTCAAGCTCTGGTGTGATGACTTCCGGCCCACGAATATACTACTGAGTGGAGACAACGTTGCTGGTGTGATCGACTTGGAATTTTCGTATGCCGCGCCGGCGGAGTTCTACCACGCACCTCCGTGGTGGTTGCTTTTGCAGCGCCCTGAAGACTGGAAAGGTGGTTGGGGTGATTGGAAAGGCAAGTATGAAGTCGTTTTGGCCACATTTCTGGAAGCCATGACAGAGGCCGAGGATGCAGCCACCGTGTCTGGACGCCTGAACAATGACCAGCGGCTGTCGGGATAGATGCGCGAGAGCTGGCTGAACGGAAACTTTTGGGTCATGTACTGCCTACACGCAGAGTATGCCTTTGACGTTATCTTTTGGAACGGTGTCTTCCGGCAGCAATATGGGTCCGACTTGAACTTCAAAACGGCCTGGGAAAGGGCGTGGTCTCTGCTTACCAATGAGGAAAAGGAAGAAGCGCACCGTTTTACCAGGGACAAGATGCAGAGACAAGCCATCCCTTTGAAAGTGTAAAGCAATTTGCCACTGTTTGCGTTGCATGTTGTTGGTGTTTGGCACAGCGCAAAGGACAGTAATTTACCTTTATAACAAAGGCTCTCTTTGGGGGGCTCGTTTGGGGATCAATCACACATACTATATCAATAAATGAGACAAAGACCGGGACCTAGCACCCAATATGTCATTCAAACTAGTTTCATAAGTTGTAGCGGCAAAAGGCATGCCGGCCACCAAAGAACCCGTCTTTAGTATAAATGCCAACGCCAGCGTCTACCTCGTACCGTCCCCAGCAACACACTACTCACCAACACACAAGTACATTTTGCCACCATGATCTCTAACCCTACGAAGCGCGCTCTCGACCTCGTCTGGCAGGCCCAGGAGGAGCTCTGGAAGCCCGCACCCGACTACGACCGCGCGGTCGACCTCGGCCGTCGCGCCATCCAGGACCTCACGCTCCCGCGACACCGCTCCAACGCGTATCTCGTGCTGGCCAAGGCGCATGAGGGTCTGTGCAACTGGCGTTTGGCCTTCACCTGCTGGAGCTTGTGCCGCGAGCTGTATCCCGAGGGGTGGACGGCGGAGATGAAAGCACGGATAGAGCTGATGGGCGAGGCTTGCAAGGAATATGACGATACAAACCAAAATTTTTACTAGGTCCGGAACACTCAATAATTTCTTTAGCGAGCTTTTTTGTCTTTGGAATTTTTTCTCGTTTTATTTTTCCTCTCATCATTTATTCACCACAGGGTGATAGTTGTCTAGACTAGCTAAATGCAAGCCACATTAAAGTATATTCCAGTAAACGCCCGCAACTGTATTATTCTGCATAGTCACACAGATATTATTTTAAAGATGTAGATCCGCTGATCGATTCGTGGCGCATATAATCATGTTGCGCCATCAAAGGTAATGTACAGCCCCGGGGGGCTTGTTCGCCCTTCACTTGCATATAAGTCGCCAGATGTGTTCTACGCATCACTTGCTCTCCCAAACAATCAATCACAAAATAAACAACTTTCTTGAAATTCATTCTACGCTACATCTTCTTTATTACCCTCCAATATGCGCATCGGATTCAGCCATAAGTGGTGGCCTCGCAACGTCGAGGACGCCTGCCGTCCCGACGACATCAACATCCCCTTCTTCAGCACCCTCGAAGAATACGACCAGCGACTGCACCCCGATTTCCCCAGTGGCGAGTCTGAAGACCGCGCCTTTGTGTGGTTCGTCGAGCCAGGGGTGCAGTCTCTCGAAGTCTACGAGGCCATCCTCGCCAAGGCGCTTCATCTGAACAAGAGCTTCCGTCCTCTGCGCAAGTACATCTCCGTCGCCGGCGTCGCTCAGGACGCTCGGATTCGGCACTGCAGCTTCGGCGACGATGAGGGCTGCCGACGGCGCGGACCGCGAGACGTATGCTACACGCTCATGACGGCTGACGAGAGCCAAGCCGTGCACGACTGGCTCTGGACGSRGGAGCAATGCGAGCAATCTGATTCGCTGGGCGGCGGCCCTCCAAACGTCTCGTCTCAAGGCAAGAACCAGCCGACCCTAATTAGGCAGGCTTCCAGAAGCCCACCACACCAAGTTATGCAGCCACTATAAAACTTATATTGGCCTGCACAGCACCAACCCCCAAGTGATGAAATCGGTCTATGCAAGCACTATCGCGGCAAACGACATGGCATGAGATGACGCTCCTTGTACCCCAAAGAGCCGACCTGAAAAAGGCGTCTCGCCTATATGAGAGCCTTCCCGTATTTAGCAAAAAGACGGTGAAGCCTTATAATTCCGAAGAAAAAAAACTTTCATCTCGGATGCCGCGTAAGATTAAAATCCCCCCCCTCTTGATCCATTAAACGCGACGTTCTACACGTTACGCCCCTTCTCCTTCTTATCGCATCGCATGTGGAACTTCGGAAGTGTCGGTTTTCTAGGTGGCGGTCTGGGAAGTTTTATAAAATCAGAAGAAATAGAAAAAATCCAAGGTAATGACTGCCTTCCCCAAGGCACACGCCCTGCCCCCTCCCGCCTTTGTTCCCACAAGAGACGGGCAACGGCGCGCCACCCTCGGGGCGGAGAATGCTCATCTTTCGCGTATGCCGTGGACTTGAGGGAGAGTTCCCGTACATACTGTGCACCAAGTTCAATTTAATGCATATTGAGACGCTGCTCGTGGCACAAACGCCCCCTCACCAGAAACTTCGCCCAGTGGGTCAAAGTCGGGGTGGGTTTTTTGTCACTCGCGCCGCCTGTCGGACCCTGCATACGGCAGTCCCAAGGTCCAAGAGTACCCAACAGAGCGACGGCCCCAAAGGTGGTACAGCGGGTGGATTTTGGGGTGCGTCTAGAGGTTTTTTTTTTTTCCTTTTCTTTTAATTCATTTGCTCATCCTTCTATTTGTTGCGTAGCTTTTTGCATAGTGGTCTTGTTTCGCGTAATGCAAGGACTTCTTTTATTCACGTTGTAATCTTAAAGTGCGTGCATACAAAAAAAGAAACAAGCTGGCGTGAATAAGTCTTTTTTATTTGTTCATAGCATGTCTGAGACTTTGATTGGCAGGCGTCCACGTCCAAAAAGTAAAGGTTTCCTGCTAACAATGGGAGGCAAGCAAAGCTAGTGCCTAGCAGATAGTACGTGGTCAGGCAGAGGAAAAAGCAACGACAGCCCATTGTGCTGGTAATAATGCCTGCAACGCTAGGGTTCAGCGCTATGATATTCCCATCTCAAGACAGAAACAAGCAAAAGATGATTCAAAGGAGAAAAAAAGAAACGAAAAAGGATCCCTGGCATCCAATCTCCTTTCTCCTGCTTTTTCCTTGTTCCATCACTAAAACAGCTTCTTCAGATACCCTTGCGCGGCACAATGAACCAGCCAAAAGTACCCGTCCTCCTGCATAAGGAGAGCTGGCAAAACTCGCAAAATTGTACCTGCGTGCCACTAAAGAAGAGGCGTTCAGTTCCCATGCCAGGAGTCCAACCGCACAGATACTATCCTTGGCCCTGCATGCCCAACCCCGGACCGCCGAAATGACATTGTCTTGCCATACGAGTGAAGAGGCAAACAAAAAAGGGTCACGATAGTCGGGGAGCAATGGAGCCGGCCCCTAACAACGGCCACACCACCGATGCAACCACTTTAACTCCTCCTCCTCCTTCACAAGTGCCGTGATGTGGACGGGCCAGCAAAGAAGGTCGCAGTGGTGTGTCATGAGCCTCTTTGGCCCAGAGTTGCAACGTATGCACGCCATTACACCAGCGAAACTAGTTTGTAGATAAAAGGTGGTGGCGTAACGGGAGATGTCACGATGGCACATTCATCTCAATTCTTGGCCATGTCATGCAGATTTTGGCGCGGCCCTCTTTGTGATACAAGGCCAGCCAGGGACAATTGAATGAGCTGTCGTGACGTGCATACTGGGTAGTTTGGGCCTGGCCTAGGAAATGGGGCCAGACCAGGCCGCCATACCAGGTCGTTCAAGGGGCTGAGGAGGCGCACCAGTTCCGAGAGGATTGATGCCCAAAGACCAATTGAGCAGGCACACAACGGCTTCACATCTTACGGTGGCACAAAAGTCATCATGATCTTCGAAGCCCTGCGTCGAATAATTTTAAGCCGAACTTGCATAAATGACGGGCTGGCAATCGACGGGGCGGGCGGCCGGTGGTGGCTGCACCGTATCACGTCCGTACTCGCTACTACCACAACGTCAGGTAGGGGCGCCGTAGTGGTGCGCTTTGCGTTGGCGTCGAATTGTGCTCATGCCGTACCCGGGCCGCTGGTCGCCATTACGTTCAGGCGTCAGCCAATTTACACCAGAGCCCCAGAGATCGGCGCCCGTTTGGTACAGGGAGGTCCGGGAGGGGTTGTAGTTGGTCACGGCCGTGGTGCTGTTGGTGGTGGTGCAAAGGCGTCAGCGGGCCTCCATCTGCAGGGCGGCTGTTTGTGACGGCCCCAAGCAATGTTTGGTCGTCCCGAGGCCAAAAAGAAAAAAATCAGACTAATTGACGTGGCCCGAACCATGCGGCTGCATTAGTTTTCTTTTTCAATTTAATGAGTTCTCGTGGTCTATCTTGAATTTAATGCTAGACGGCAAACGGCACCGGTTCAATCTACTGGTCAGTCAGCCGCCCCCTACTTTGACTGGTTCTCCAGTATGGAAAAGCTATTCTGTCGTCATGGTTCATACCACGGGATGTCCTCCGTAGCTTGGCCTCAATTGCTTTCCCAATCAGGCAAGAAATACTCGTTGAGGTTCTATTCTTTCTTCTTCTCCCCCGGCTGTGCTTCCCTTTTGTCGACTTCAATTTACGGAACCGCTGGTGATACAGCCCGTCCCGTGGGCAATGACCCCTCTCGTACGGCCTTCTGTAACTGGAAAGTCGGCTACCGTAAACGGAGATTGGCTGCTCCCAAAACAAAAGGACGTTCATAGTGTTTGCGCGCCGTCGACGCACCTAGCCAGTCGGAATAGGCGATTGGGCACTCGCCACTCAAAGATAATCCTGTTTTATATGGGGATGCGTATCCGCCAGACAGCCTCGCAGGATTTCCGTGGTGGTGCGGGCTCGCTCATTTACAGAGCTGGAACAGCTACCTTTTTAGCATGTGGTTCGCGAAATCGCACATATCCCCGATTTAGCGCCTTGCTTTTTGAGTGTGTGTGTGTGCGTTCATACACTGGGGACCGCCACCCACCAGCCTCAGCTCGGCGCTGGTCCAAGAGGGGAAGTAAATTTCAAGGTCGGCGCCGTGCTATTGGCCGCCACGCTGATGATGGAATATAACACAGAGCCGCAGCCCGGCTCATTACGGGCAACGCGGGATATCAAAATAGTGGCTCTTTCAGGCCATTTGGGTATACAGTAAGCCCAAGGAGGGTTTCTTATTGTCACTGGCTGCCCAACTTTAACGCAATAACCCATGCAAACGCCAAGGATGCGGAGAGGCACCCCCAACGGTCTCCCTCCCTCAAGGGGTGCTCGCAAGAGTATCTGATACGGCCCTGAAAAGCAAGGCGTTGACAGAAGAACCACGATACCGGTAACTTGTTGGGCCTCGGTGGAGATTCGATGGGCGTGCCTTGCAGAGACGGGAAGCGAGAGGGAGGGGCTGTACCTGCGCCAGATAGAGAGACCAGGATGCATGGATCGTGGCTCTTCGGCAGGGAGGGATGTGAAATAGCATTACGGTTGGTGCCTGCAGCTTGCTTCGGTCTGGTCATTGGTCAAACGCGGAGCGCGCTGCATAAATGCGCGTTTGATAGATTATGCAAGGTTGGCATCAAAAATAAAAGTGCCCAAGTTCAAGACATTGGACAGAGACAAGGCTGAGAGGCAGGGGCAGCAGCACTTACACATGTACTCGCGTATGCACTCCTATTTTTCTACTCGCTCGTCGTTGCCTGGTTTTGACGTCGTCTCGCTAGTAGCGTCACATCGCCATGCAAGGCTTCTTCTTTGACCTCCTTGTTTCTCCGCTAGTGAGAAACACGTCCCAGTTCCATTGTTCTGAAATTTTTCCTTCTTCCATCAAAGTGCCCCCGGGTGTGCCAGAAGGCTACGCTGTTAAAAGTGGCTTTGGCCGGCCAGAAAGGGAAAAAAAAANCCCCCCCAACACAAGTTGTGCCCTGCATGGGATGGAACCACGCAGATCATGTCAGTCGCGGGTTTATTTCGAAACTCGCCCAAAGAGCCCATTAATGCGCTCCGAGCGGGTGAGATAGGACCTGTCGTAGCCTTGCGTCACGTCAAAGGGCTGAGCACTTGCGCGGAAAGGCAATCAAAAGGGAAAGAGATATCGTTAGCTTGAAACAAGAATCAATGCGTGGGCGTATGTTGCACGAGTGATCAGAGTGTCAAACTGCAAAAGAAAAAAGGTCATCCAGTTTTTGCCATTGACCTGACCACTTTTTGGCGGGCGATCTAGAGCGACGCAGACGCCCGGGACTGCTAATCTGCCACTTGGGGGTGGCGACGCTCCAATTGGTCTATCTGAAGCCTGCGCACGTACTTTTTGATCTGGGGCGCCAATGTCGAAGTTTTTTACGGCGTCGGAGGTTTTTCTTTGATGATTCGGTTACGCCCGTGGCCAATTGACAAACAAACAGGATTGTGAAGGGAAAATAGCAGAGAGTCGAATGACGGAAATCAAGCCTCGACCAGCAGAGCGTCGTCGAGGCGCAATCGGGGGTGGTTTGAGCAGTGTGGTCTACGCCCGATGGAGCTTGCTAACCAGCTACTACCTAGCTCAAATTTATGCCAGCGGGTTTTTGCTTGCCCACAATGGCTGTAATTGGCGTTCAATAGGGCCATTTTGTCTCAGCGGCCTACCTAGCCTTGGGCCTGGCAGGCTGTGTTTGTGGGTTGATCCCCATCAGGAGCTGTCGTTTTTAATGCGATGGCTCTCCACGAGTACCGGGTCGTTGTGTGACCTTTGTCGTGGTCTGGGTCATTCGGCATCCGATTTCCAATTGAAAGCGCGGGCACACCTTGGTTTCAGGATTCGTCGCCTCGCCCCCCTTCTGGCCCTCGGGTGATATCATTGCCAGCGTGTTTGCGTGTAACCAGACGGCCAGGCGTTGAAGGAAGCATCGGGAGGAAAAAGAAAATATAGATTACACAAGAATGCTAAAATTGTGTCAGCAGGCGGGAAATCCAGTGTTCAGCGTTTGCCCCTCCCGCAACAACCGTCAATATGATGAAATTTGTTAAATGTCAATAAGAACGACAAACGGCTCTCCCAAGCCGCAAAGGGGAAGTTATCATGTCTAAACTGCCAATGGCGTAACAAGCGTGTGGGTGTCGCAGTTTTGTTCAGGAAACAGAGACTAGCCAAAAGGACCACAATGAACTAATTATTCAAATACTGGCACCGACGTGCAAAAAAAGGACAAGAAAAGCTAGTTTCATGGACAAATTGTGGAATAACCCAGCAGCATGACGCCAAATAGAAAGCTCCGAGACAAAAAAAAATAGCCAAGTACACCACATCTCGGTGCGTCTTTTCAGGCGAGGCGTCTGGGCGCCCCCTCAACGGCAGAGGTGTGATTGGCCTAGAGCAGCCCTGGGGGCTAGTTATCAGCTCTGTAAGAGGGCTCTCGTTCTAATTCAGTCTGGAGAGCAAGTTTTTTTTTTTTCTCCCCTACTCCAGAAAAATTGGCCCATATCATGTGTAGTACGAGCAAGTAGAGAGACCCGGGCCGGTGGTGGTGCCTCGTCGCGGAAAAAGCGTGTATCAGCGTGGTGATTGGCTGTCGAGGCCCTGTCGGGAGGCTTGCGCTGCCTCACCAGGAAAAGGCTCTTTTGTGAGCCTGTTCGGATTGTGGTGGCTGCCAGAATCCATCTAGCCTGCAACCCCCATCTTTGCCACCACTGCCTCTTTTCCAGTGTTTGCGTGCGTGTGTGTGTGGTTCCAGAGGCGGACTCCGCCATCAGACAATCAATGATGGGCGGTTTGCTTGGCTCTCTAGAGAGTTTACCAAAACCCTGCTCTGAGCCGACTCAAGGGGACCGGAGCTTGCGGGTTTGTTTGTTCGTGTTCTTGTTTTTTAAAATCATGTTTCATGTTTTCATGCAAGAGATGGAGAGTTCAACAAGGCACGTCGAGAGTGAAAAGAAAAAGAATGCTAGAGAAGGACCCTGACTGGTTCAAAAGGTTGCTGATTGCGGGAAGCTCGACACCCCTTTCATGGTACGAGATGCTGGAGATGGATGGTATCAACCTAGCGGCCAACCCGTGTATGGGAGGGATTTGCACCACCCATCTGACTTCGGCCACGGCGCCCACACACGCTCACTCACAGAGCTCAAGCAAGGGCCCTGGAGGCGCTGAAAACCCGTCCCTCTCTCCCCACTGCTCTCTGCTTGGCCTGTCTGTATCTGTAAGCGATGCGGGGGTAAAATCCTGGCCATCACTCAATTTGACTTTATGGCTTTTTAACAAAGCGCCCCCTCTCTCCTCCCTCAAGATGGTCTAACCATCAATGCGTTGATGTGTCTGGGATATGTCGTTGGGCGGCAATTGTTTTATCCTCGGGAAGACTAGTATAGAGGGGACAACCGGTGATTGAAAGCGTGCGTGATTCGGAAAGAAAAAAAAGAATGTGCTCGTGTGCGCTCGGCTTTGCAGCTTGATACCGTTTTCTCCGCCCGGGAATCTCGTCAATGCCCACGGGAAGCTCGCACGACGAAAATCCAGCAATGAACAGCCAATCCAGTAGAGATGGCAAGTAATTATTATGCCGTGCCATTCCGTCAATTGTTTGCTCTATTTTACGGATGGGACGGGGGGCGTGTGTCTGTGACCTCGGGCCTCTCTGATGAAGCGGCCGCGCCAGCGGACTCTCAATGTTGCCCGCTTGCCTGTTGTAGCGAGTGGTGGTTCCTGTTTGCGCAGAGCAAGCCTTCTTTGCCCGTTGCTAATTTTAGTTGTAGCGAGTGGGCATCATCAGGCTGAGGAACCCAGGATACGCGCCGGCGCTGCTGCTACAAGGTGGCTCGTGTAGCTACAGTAGTGGTAAGGTGAGGGGGCGTTGTACCCGCGTCTTCAAAAGGAGGTCATCTCAATTTTATAGCATCCGCGTCGTATATTGTGTGATGATGCAAGACTTGTTGGTGATTAAGACATGCACACAAACCACAAACACAACAGCTCCACCACCATCAAAATTGTATGGGGTTCTTTAAAATTCTAAGAGCTAAAATAATTGAAGCAGGGGCAAGAAGCATGACACACCACCGCGATGTGCGATAGAGCGATCTTGCGTGTGTGAAAAGAAAGTTTTTTTGGTTTAATTACACGCTGGGCTACGATCCACGTTCGATCTGCTCGTGGGACCCATTGGCCAAGACCCAATTCGACGGAGGGACAGGCTTCATATTACAGCGATTTTGGCTCCATCTTTTGGCTTACCACCTCGTCCCATCCAATGCGGTGGTTTATGTTCTTGGTAGTCAGGCCGGGCTAGTACGGTGGTGTTACTTGCGGTGGTGAGGTGATTCGGGACGAGCAGGGGGACGCACAGGCCTGAGCCACGCGAAGCCAGGGAAGAGAGTCTCTTTTTTTCTTTTCACTTCTTGCTCGACGGGTGGACGACAGGACGGCTGCCAGATTGAATTTCTGACGATGTCTGTTTCAAGTAATCGATTGGAACAAAGGAACGGACGGTTGGTTTGATGCATCATAGCGTTGAGGGGGGAGGGAGAGATCTGGTCATGACAAGACAAGACGCTCGTAGGCAAGCAGACAGATGCATGGACGCAACCTAAATGGAGAAATGGCTGGCCCTGGCTACTCCGAAGACGATTGCAGTTTTGGTTACTTCTTTCGTCTGTGGAGCAAGTAAAATGGCTTGGGGCGGCCGCTCATTTTGGGCGTTTGGTGAGGTTGGTGACGTGGTGGTGGGCTTTTTACGGAGGCTTGCATGCAATTTTTTGGGTAGGACATGAAAGGCAAGGGCAGGAAGGCAAGGAAAAAGCATCATTTGTGAATTGCGAATAAAATAAAATGCATAGTTTGGAAATGGATTAGTGTAATATTTGGGTACGCACGCGAGTGGCCGCGTCCAAGTCGCGAGGATTTTAGACGGTGCTGGGCTGGCGAGACTACTAGTTGCCCAAGATGGACTAGGCACAAAACATTGGTCCAGGATGGATAAATTCCGTCTTGGCACAAAAAATGGCAGTTTTGGGAAACTACAGGACGCCATTGAGGATTGATATGTGTGAGGCCCCCGCACTGTTGTCAGGTATGCAGCGACTTGAACAATGTTCCATCTCGGGCATCTCAACGATGGGGACCATGTCAAACATGGGGTTTCCTTTTTCGAATTATACTAAATATTGCGAATTCCCTTTGCTCGCGCTTTTTTTAGGGGGTTAATGGCACGTATGGGAATAAGTGACCGCGGGGAGGGGAGGGGAGGATGGAGAATTGATTCGGCAAAGTTGTGATTTCTGACAGCAAGCGAATGTCTCGGGTCGCGAGACGAGGCCATCGCGGACCTGGAATTGAGGCCCGGGTGAGGGGTAATCTAGCGAGGACGAGGCCACTGCAACTGCAGCGCGGTCACGAGTGTGATTGGCGGTGGCGGTCGTTGTGGTGATGTTGGTTGAAATGTTGTTGTAGCGTTGGCGGCGTGGTGGTGTGGTGGTGGTGGTGTTTAGCAACAAACAGAGGCGCTGGGTCGTGTGCGGGTAGGCCCCGGGAGGCGCAACAACAATGGGAGCAGGGACAACGCATCACAACAGCGGCATTTCACTGTATTCACTGAGTCTGGTCGGAACAAGGTAGCGTTGCGTGAATGGAGATGGGAATTGGGCACTATTGAGGACGAATTGATGTCTAAATCTCGACGTATATAACTGACGTGCTGTCAGGCTCTGCAAACGAGTAGTTGAGATTTTTATGCTCATCCACTTTTTTGTGTTGCTGCACAAGTGTTTTGTCGATACATTTCATCGTGGGAATTTTATTTTATTTATTTTATTTTTTATTTTCTCGATTTCCCCACAAACTCGGTCGGCACAAGCCACCGCAAGCTAAACCTGTCCCAGACCACCACTACGTCTACGTAGTACGTACTGGGACAGCAGTACCAACCAGTACCAGCAGTACCAGTAGGTAGGTTTCAATTTCGAGACTGTGCAAGGGATTCACGATGGAATAAGAAATTCCTCAAGTCCAAAAAGCAACGAAAAGAAGGATTCTTTTTTGGCACACGGCCCATCCCTCCGGATGGTTGGATGCCAGACAGCCTCGCTTCCAGGGTCCTGGCTCAGAGACAGAGGCAGAGACAGAAGAGCCTAGGCGCTAACCGACCTCCGATCAGACACAATTAGACACCCTTTTGCAGCCATCGCGAAACCTAGCCGTTTGTCGCGATTTCTGTGGGAAACAACAAGGTGAAATCTGCGACGCCCGACACACTGGTACGTAGCTACTTTTTTTTTTTTTTTTTTTTTTTAGCCCTCTTGCTTGTCTTGGTGTGGTTGCGTCTGAGAGCAAAGGTGGTGGTGGTGGCTGCGTCGCGTCTCGTGTGTCGCCAGTATGGCAGCTTCGCTCAGGTAGTCTACCTGTGATCAGCGTACCCGTTTACGATTCAATGAGGAGAGATGATGGGGAGATGAGGATGGCGGCAGATGGAGGGGGGGAAAGTGTAAAGAAGATGATCAAGGGAGACGAGGAAGCGATTGGGTGCTAGATGGCTGTTGAGTTTTCTTTGTGCTGGAATTTCATTTTGGTATATTTCATTACACAAAGCCACCAGCTGCCTCGCTGGTTGTGAACAATGCGGTGCCGTGGTTGGTTGTGCCTGTGTTGTGCGTGTGTTGTGCTTGTGCTTGTGCTGGGTATAGCGAGCGCTATTATGAGGGCGGGGACTCTCTCTGCCTTGCACAAAGCGTGCACAACCCGCGGCCGCCTACTCCACGCTGCCATACAACACGCTACATACAAAACGCTGCATACAAACACGCTGCGAGCACGTTTGGCGCGCCTCGCACCTGTTTGCACTCCCCCC
>JANAKD010000383.1:0-20793 GCA_027627215.1 Lecanicillium saksenae | reverse complement strand
GGCGGCGGCACGGAGCTGCTGCCCGCGGTCGGCGTCGCCATGCGGCTGGCCTCGTGGCTCCCAGGCTTCGGCGGCGGCGCGGGCGGCGTGGCGCCCTGGTCCGGKKGTATCCGGACATGTTTTACAATGCTTCTTCCGTTGTGGTGAATTTCGTCTCCTTTCTGATGATGAATTGTGGCTGTGGAAGATGTGAGAGTAGATGATGAGCATGTCTCGCGTTTGAGTTCGACGTTGGTGGTCGGCACGGCGGCCTCGGCGCGTGGGGCTCCGGACGCCGGGCAGTGACGTGTGCCCCTAACCTCACCATGACAGACAGTGTCAACAAGCTACGATATACAACCTGAACGAATGAAGCGTAATGCAGTATACGTTTTGAATTCATCTTAAAAATAATATGCCGTATACCAAATCGCAAGAATAAAAATTCCATACAAATAAAACAGAAAGGGTTAGATGGTACAACAGAGCCCTTCTCCAGCCTTTGCGCAAACGATTTCATGTCCGTATCTTTGTTACAGTCTTCAAATTTTTACCCTTTACTCAGCCCTGATTTAGCAACTCACGTCTCCTCTGGTAGACACCTAAGACTTGACGGACCAAATGTCGCGCGACCATCCCATCTCCCGCAGCTTCTTGCTGCCGGCGCCAGTCGCGCGTTTCTCCCCCGTAGCAATCGCCAGCGCCTTGCTGCACGCAGCCAGCGCCTCGACCAGCTCCGTCATGCGCTTCGTCGCCGAGAACACCGAGGTCAGGTCCGAGCTGCGCTCCGCCACCACCGTCGCCAGCTCCATGCTCTCGAGCAGGTTATCGCGCGACAGGCCGGTGCCGGCAAAGTGCAGCGCGCTGACGTACGCCAGGATTGTCTCGGGAAGGTATTCGCGTCGAATCTTGCTCAAGTCCTCATCGCCATCTGCTTGACTGTCAGCTTCTGTCCCCGGTCTTTCACTAACAAGGTTCCTACCGGCAATGCTAGCAACGAGCCAGCCCTTCAGAAGCGGCTGCATGTTTTCTTTGGCAGCCTTAATGCCATCGCCAACACCAGCCCAGAATTTGCGGTTCGTCGCGGGCATCCTATCGTCTGTTAGTACATGGCAACACTGGTTATATGCAAGTACGTACTCTGCCGAAAGAATGACCAGCGATGCTATCGTCTCCAGGCTATCCAGTGCCGCGACAATCGCCTCCAGATCGCGGAAGTTGCGAGCATCACAAGTCACCTGTTCTGGCTTTTCATCAATAATGTCGCTCCTCTCCAGCTGGTCTTCCCAGAACCGCACGTCGTCAATCTGCGGTGCTTCCGATTCGTCCTGCTCCATTATCCTACGGAGCATGTCGCCAAACGGAACGCGCCTCATGAGCTGTCTGGCAGCATTGAGATGCATGTGTGCTATTGGGGTTAGCAAGCTGCTCCAAGCTTGGAGAGTCGACAACTTACTTAGGAAATATTTGTAGGTCTTGGTTCCCATAGAAAAGACCTTGGGCCACTTCTCATGGACAAGTGCCAGCCATTCAATGGAACGAATGAGATGCTCATGCTTGGTCTCGATCGCATCCTCCTCTTCACCAAAGAAATCCGGCTTAATGGCGCGTCCTTGGCGTGATGTTGCGCGGCCGGCATCAACAATTCTGAAGTGAATCTCGGGAGGCGGGCGATGTGCCAATTGAGCATCAATGGTAAGCTCGTAGTACATGAGGTCAGCCTGCTCCTCGACGAACTTGAGAACATCAATACCAGCCTTCTTGACTAGCTTGAGCTGCATCAAGCGCCGGTTATGATCATCTTCGTAAATGAGGTTTTGCGCGAGGATCTTGTAGCAGCGAGGAGTTTCCACGATGGAGCAGTACAGCGGGATGAGCTCCTGTAGGCTAGCTCGGCGCAGATACTCGGCGTAAGCGCCAATAATGCATTCATGCGTGAATCGCCAGTGCTTTGTGATATTTTCCGTCTTCAGGCCATCTTCACCACGCTGCTTTTCCATGAGGAAGTAGAGAATATAGACGTGTGTGACAATTCGAAGCCCAGCGTGCTGCTCGAGAGAAAAGTACTTGTGCTCGGCGAAGTCATTGCCGACCATGATCGCTTCCAGGCTTCTGGTAGGGTTGCTAAGTTCAATCAGCAGACCCTGCTCAAACAGATGGTTGGAGATGTCGTTGGCGATGAAGGCGGACTGCAGCGCCTTCATCGGCTCCTGAGCCTCGTCCTTGATGGCAGGCATGGATTCCAAAGCTCGCATCAGTCTCTTTTCAACTGCCTCCATGCCGTAGAACTGTTGGGCGTCGAAAACAGCGAATGACTGGGTCAGGTTGGAAGCCACATCCGGCGGGCATTTTCCAAGCACGAAGCTGTCCAGCTGAGTTCGCAGCAGGGCGTTGTAGTTTGCGAACAGGTAGTCATCCCAGGTCTTAGCGACAGCTTCAACGCTGGTGATGTCTCCAGAGAGAATGCCGTAGACAGCACGCTCATGGTCGTTAGATGCGCGGTTGCGAGCAATCGCGTAACACATTCGTCGCCAAAGGGCTAGAGACTCTGGTGCAGCGTCAACCCTTTCCCGGCTCTCGTCAGATGAGAACAGTACCGCAGATATTGAGATGGCCCTCCACATTTCCGTGCGCTCCTGACACCAATCACGGATCTCTTCCGGGTCATTTCCTCGTCGCAAATGCTCGAAGCAGCCCAGCCAGATGGCTCGCTCAAAGTAGTCATCCTGGGGTTCCAGCTTTCGTTCCTGGCGAGTCACGGCGTCGGGGTCGAGATTCGTGACGAGCGGCGCGCCATCCGAGTTGAGATGTGATTCGGCGATGCTGGGTGTTTGGCGTTCGAGAAGATGAGACCAGCCCGTCATGCTCTTGCGCAGCTTGATCTTGGAGCGCGTGTGCAGCCAGCCGTGGGCAATGACGTCTCCGCGGTCGGCATTCTTCTGTAGATCCTCCACCATTGTATCAATGTCTGGTCCTGCGGCGGCGTTGGTCTGCAGCCACTGCAAAACTGCGTGACGCTCCTGTGCGACGGGGTTGCTTCGCAAAAAGTCTTGCAGCAAATCACCCGATTCATTGTTATGCTGGCCATCATTGAAAGGGTTGGCTCTCACAGCAGCATGTCGTAGAGGTAGGAGTCGCCGAATGATGTCCCAGGTTTGGATCTCTCCTTCGATGCTCTTGGTCTCTTCGGCGCTGAGAGCAGAACCGGTCTCTTCAGCCTCGTCAACATCCATGTCCATGTCATCGTGGCTGCCACCGACGCGTTTCGGTCGATTCGTCGCTAGTCGAAGGGCGTTTTCGTAATATCGGCGCGGGAGGTCTAGTAATCGTTCCGTCTTCTCTGATGGCGCGAGGAAAGACGAAAGGCATTCGTCGAGGGCGATGGCGAATTCTTCCACCTCCGGCCCGGCCTCAACAGGGCCTGTATACCGGTTCATTTTACTAGTCCAGTGAGTCGACATCGTCTGTGACAGCGCAGGAGTCAATTCAATAAGTTGCGATGCGTCGTCGATTTACCAGCTCGGTCTTGCTGGCGGCCCTGGGGCCTCTGCGCAGAGCTCCCGGAGGCTCGCTCGTTTGTCGGGGCGGTAGGCAGGCCAGTCCAGAGATGCGTGTAGAATACCCAGGTTTAGGGAATGTTGCGGGTGTCAGGGAGCCAGCACAGTGACTCGATCTGCGCCGCTTTGCTGATTCGCTGGTGTAGCCGTTAGGAGCAGGGTCTTGGTTTTGTTGTTCTGCGCGGGCCAATCTTTTGGCGCGAGCTTCAAGGTGCTGCTGGTGGGCCCGCTTTTGCCTTCTGAGATCCCAAGAATGAATCTCAGCCTAAGGCAGACACATGATACAATAGAACAATAATTAAAGATTAAAAATGCTTTGTAATAAAAGCACAAGTTGGTAATAGAAATAAACTAAAGTTTCTGGATTTTTCTACGATATATAAAGAGAGACAGAGAGAGCAGGGAGAAGAAAAGTATCCACACGCGCCATAATGAGCACGAGGCCTAATATTCCTCATCAATCTGGAAGATCAGCGAAATATCTTTCATATCGCACAATGCGTTCCTCCTCAATCTGGAAGATCAGCAAAATATCTTTCATATCCCACAATGCGGCATGAACGCAGCTTCGATCCCCTGGCTATATACCAGTTGATTCCAATGAGAGTAGCCCAATCGCACGGGCTTTATTCTGGCCAACTCAACTTCAGCGCATTCTGTGCAACTGAGTACACTCTGTATAATGCATGTCGAATGCGACTTGATAAAGAATGGCAGCATCAACATGAGACATGGCCGCATGTCCGGCAGCTGATCTCACCAGCCTCGTTGCTTGTACTGTGAAGGCAAATTCCGGCTACGGCTAGGCAATACACCGTGCGGGCGCACGAGTGACACGCCACACACAGGTTCAATACATCCCATTATGTGGCTCATGTTTCTCGCGTTCTTAGCGTCGTATTCTTCCATAACAAATTCAAGCTCTTTTCCAGAAAAAAATAATAATCAAAACAAGCCGCTCTTTGGTTTTCTTTCTTCCAACACTTGGCTCAGCCCAGGTAGGCTTGTCGCGCTTCCTTTGTGTGCATTGCTTGATATTGCATGCGCTGACCTCTCCTCAGTGACCCATTCTCCCATACGCTCAAGTCAAAAACGAAATGGCGCAACCTACCACCGCGACCGAGGACGCCGAGGTTCACGCGTTTCTAACAAGGCATCCTGAGATACTCGTCGGCCGCGAGGCGCAGGAGAAAGCCGAGGATGAGGCGGGCGGTGACACCTTCTCCATCATCAACAAGCCGTTCAAAAACGTCGTATTATACCAAATATTTAATGCTGACACTCTAGAGCGCGAGTCTGCTGCTGTATTGATCAATGACCAAATGTCTCTCGACTACTATTCGAAGCAGAACCGGGACGAGGATGACTCGGAGCCAGATACCGTGAGCTGCCCAGGCTGCGGTGCCGGGTCCAGCCGGGCGGACGTCAAGGGTCCGGAGCGTTTCTTGATCGAACGCATGGTGAAGTGTACATGCCGTAGAGCACCGTTGGGAAGGATGTGGCCGGCATAGATGAGCTTATTCTTTGGGGGCATTCCGAATATTGACGATAACAGACACAGCCTTCCATTGGGGGCAGCGCATCGTATGTTGGCAAATGAGGATTCTGGTCGGCAATACAATAAGTAAATGATTTAGTCATTGATGGGTGGTGAGGACTTTACACGTGCTGTAGGTACGCATGATAGGGTTATACCTTGCCTCTTCAATGGCGTCCCCTACTAGTGGCGAGCCTGGTCAAATGTCCCTATCACTCGCTGATCTACTCGAGTATCTTTTAGCATGAATTAAGGCACCTCATATGTTACTGCTGTCGAGATATGTTTAGTTTAGACCCTGTAAGAGTAGCGAAGTGGTTCAACAAACCGCACTCTAACTAAGCGTTGCGTACCTAAACCAGCTAGCAATACCAGAACTTCCACAAAAGAGCACACATACGCCCCAACGCACCTAGGATTTGCACAGGTAAATGAAGTAGACACTCAAAATAGGACCAATACCGTAAAAAATCAAATATGACAAACGTAGCGCCGTGCAACCCGCAACCTTCGCGCCATCCTCAGGTATAGGGTAAGATCCCGATACAACAATATGTAGCAAAGCGAGCAGGACGCCTACTTGGGCACCGCAATTTTTGCACCAGCGCTGCGGGCCTTTTTTTCTCTTCTTCTTCACATAATGTCATCGGCATTCATATTAGAGTCTCGGAACAGGACACTTCAATTCTTGTTCAGGTCCCATGAGGATCTCCAGCGTGCTCAATGATCGCCTAGAAGAACCCCCAGCCGCTCATCATAACGTTACCTGACTTTTCCTGCTGGTGGACATACGAAGATGCGCGTCACATATCAGAGATTTTATCACAATGCAAGTTTGTATAACCTTTACGGCCGTAGCTGTACAACTAGCTGTAGATGCTGTCTCTTTCAGAGATGCCCTGTTATTTTCCCTCGTTGAGCTGCTTCATTTTCAGACGCAGTAGACTCGGCTTTGGACAGCTGGGAGACGACGCGTTGTCCCCATAGCGTTCGTAAAACGATTCGCAACAAGTGTACAGAGCCTTAATGACCTCTTGACACTTGGCCTCGTTGTAGTTATTCTTGGTCAAACAGTCTGCACGCGTGAGCTGCAACCTCGTCGTGTGGTAGCATTTCACATACCTTGGATTGCGCACTTGAACGGTTAGCCTGGCCTATGATTATGGTATAAAAGAGGAACTTACTGCACGGGGATGGCATGGAGGCTTTGCGTGGACGTCGTCGCCTGACTGACCAGTAGTTAGCATTGAACGGAGCCACCTTGGCACAAACCTACCATGCTGGGTGGCACCGGGCGACGGATCAAAATAGCTTCTGGGTATTAAGACACGATACATATGCTCATGACTAGTTCATTGATACCATTCGAGCTATACGTTAGTGTAAATGCTGGAAATAGGGATTGAGTTGCTGAAGGAACAAAGTGGTTGGACGACGTCACGGCTTCGACGGCGAGGCCTGGGTGCTCCACCACTTGCGCGCCATCAAGTGTATACAGCGGAACATAATGACTACCGCCGAAGCACTTCATTGTTTAGTTAACTCGACTGTACACGTAATGGTGAATGATACAACTCAACAGAATGTGAGATTGGGTCAAGGCATGAGTAATTGCAACGCAGGGCGATTCACATCATCGGCAGATGATCGTGCAGCAGCGCTAAACAGGACAGTGGCAATGCAGCCCAGGAGCGCGTGCGAACACTGCTCCGCTCACAGTGGCAGGTCGCTGGCGTGCATCTGCCAGCACATTCCTTCAGCGGTCTTCCAGCGTCTTCGTCCGCTGTTAGTCATCAGCGCCAGCTGCGTTGCCGCCTGGCCGCCCATTAAAATCTGCCAAGTTGACCAATCAGCAACGCGATTCCCCACATTTTCTTTTTGCGCTCGCCGGCCATCTGTGCCCTCGCCGCCTGCGAAGGGCCTGCGAAGGGCCTCCAAACGACGACGCCAAACCCCGAGACGTTCGTCAGTCTTTCGTCCTTCCAACTCCCGCCACTTCTCGCTTTCAACGCTCCTCATATACACCAACGCATCTCCAAAGGGGCTGCACAGAATATCAACAGTTTACACGGAAATCACACATACCACACATCAACATGTCTGACGACAACGGTGGTCTCCCCGGCGATGCCCCTCCCGCTGGCACTGAGCACCTGAACATCAAGGTCACCGACAATAACAACGAGGTCTTCTTTAAGATCAAGCGCACCACCAAGCTTGAGAAGCTGATGACTGCATTCTGCGATCGTCAGGGCAAGTCCATGACTGCCGTGCGATTTCTGTTTGACGGCACGCGAGTCCAGCCCACCGATACGCCCGACAACGTAAGTTTTGCCCCTCCTCCCTCCCGAGCACCTCGTATGGACGCAGCAAACTATTGCCGCCGAGGAAATCTTTCTTGCTAACTGCTACCGCAGCTCGAAATGGCGGACGGCGACACGCTCGAGGTCCACCAGGAGCAGGTTGGCGGTGCAGCCCTCTGAGTGCCTGTCAAGAGACAACGGAGCCGGGCCTCATTGTTTCTGTGCGATCGCCTCTTCCGATACCGAACATCACAAAACCGAATAAAAAATGTATGAAATGACGTTATCACAACTATGCGGCGTTTGGGGGGAAGGGCCCTAGTAACCAACCTTGGGCCACAATGTCTACACTGCTTTTCTCTCTTTTCTCGCGTGGTTTTCTGCTTTTACGATGCGCATCCTTCTGGGTCAAGGCACCGCAACTCCAGCGATCCTTTGGTTCGGTTGCTTCATGCATCTGTTTCCATGTTACGACCTTGTTTTATTGCAGCTTTGGAGGCCATTTGGACAACCAGATAGACAAAGTCACATCTAATACAACATGGCTTTACACTGATGAGCACAAATTATACGCCGAAATCAATCAATGAGCTTGTATTGCAAAATCGAACAAGAACTCCGTGCGTAAACCAAAAACAAAATGTAACCAACTTGCAACCCTTAAACAAAATCCAATCGTAATATCCGTAATTATTCCAACCAAAACAATCGTATCAACTTCATGCAAGACATATATTGTAACATAATCATAATCAACAGCATTGAACGTCAGGAACGCCAGTCTTTGTCATCGTCGAATCATCGTTTGAGCTCAATCATGCGGCAGCTTGTGCATAGGATGCTCCCATCGTCGCGGGGAAACACCTGGCCATCGTCAAAACCTCCATGGCACTCTGCGCAGCGGAAGCACTCGTCGTGCCACTCACCGCCCAATGCCTGGATGTATTGACCGATGACACCTTTCTTGCAGCGCTTGCATTTGGGCGCGCGCCGCTCTGTCCGCTTCGTCTGGCAGTTGATGCACCACGCATAACCGTCCTTTTCAATGTGCGTCATGCCGTGCTGAAAAGGATCACCGCACTCAGCACAGAAGAAGTGCCCATTGTGCCAGTGCTCGCCGAGCGCGACAACGTGCTCACCGAGGATCGGCGTCTGGCAGTGCTTGCAGCGCGGCGCAAATTGCTCGTGCCAGTCGAGATGGCAGTAAAATCGTAGGCGTTCGTCACCGTCCTCCTCTTCCGTCTCGCCTGGCACCTCCTCAATGTCTTCACCGACTTGCCGGCGCTTGATGCGCTCCAATCGCGCATTTCTCGCCACATCTGGCTCCGGGCTAATCTCCATGGCCTCCAGGCTAATGTTGCACGTAAAGCACGTGAAGCATTGC
This sequence comes from Lecanicillium saksenae, assembly GCA_027627215.1. Classification (NCBI taxonomy): domain Eukaryota; kingdom Fungi; phylum Ascomycota; class Sordariomycetes; order Hypocreales; family Cordycipitaceae; genus Corniculantispora; species Corniculantispora saksenae. The sequence goes on along the minus strand of JANAKD010000383.1, from coordinate 12,033 downwards.
GGATGGAAGCGCTCGGAGACACCAGCCAGAGCTATAAATCTCCCTTCAATGGGAAACGAGCACTCATGGCAAAGTGTCTTGCCTCGGAACCGAGCATCTGGGGCAGGTGACCAGTGGCTACGCTGCTTTGGGTTCAGACGCTGCTTGAGATGGCGGGACGCGGGATTAGGAAGCGCCCGTGAGCTACCAGACGCCTTGCTGCCGCTTGACTTGGCAGCAGGTTTGTCGTCAGGCGTACCAATCACAGGTATGCCAGGCGCTGGAGCATCGTCGTCATCATCACCTACAGAAATGGTAGGGATGCTGATGGTAGGCACAGAGCCGCCACTGGGCGTCTCGTCCTCGACAGCAATGCTTGGGATATTAATTGTTGGAATGGAACTTTTGCTTGGAGAGCCACCATCATCACCTATGCTGATGGTAGGGATTTCCGCGCGAGTCGGCGGTTTGACCCGCGGCTGGACACGCGGTGACCCTTGGCCAGGAACAAGGATCGAAGGGACATCCACAAGCTTCCGGTTCGGGTGAGACTGTGTTTGCTGCCTGTCGAATGTCGTCGTCGCAGTTGCTTGGCTGCCTGATTTGGCATCAGTGGTGTCGCCCGCAGGCTTCCAGTTAGTATCAAAGCTTACAATGGGTCGCCCCGGACTGTCGCTGACGGCAGTAGGCTCGGGGAGCTTAGCGCTCCGATCCTTCAACCGCATGCTCGTCGCCTCGCGAATGTCCTGGCTGCGAACCTCAACCCCATTCTTGCGTTCCACCTGATCATCCTCTCGTGGCGCAGTTCGTGTGTTGGTAGTGTAAAGGCCGTTGTGAGATTGACTGGGAGGGTTGCGATGGATTTCAACCCGCTCCCGAGGCTTGGCCACAACATCCTGGCTGATGACGGCGGGAACGCGCTGACCAGCAGGGTTCTGCGTCACACTGCCTAAAGTGCGACGTGAAAGGGAAGCCATGTCTGGGCTCGGCCGTTTTGTGGTGGCACCGGGCTCTTCCCAGATCTGATCGGCAGAAAAAGGGTTGTTGACCTCTCCACTGATGTTGCGGTTCATACTGCTCTTACGTCTACCACCGGCAACGGTGTTGATTCCAATGCCACCGTATGTCTTGCGACGCTGGCTGCCGTGATTGACCGAGCCAAGGGTAGTCTGACTCTGGCCCAGATCCGAAGACTGACGGAAGCTCGTGCTGTAAACCTCGCTTTCGTTGGAGCTATTGCTGACAGATCGGTAGCCGGCGTCACGTCGCATGCCAGTAGCAGCAATGTCGTGACCGTATTTACCGATGCTAGCGGTGCGAGCGTGAGCATAGCTGTCTTTTCTAAGATGTGGGCGGTAGCGGTAAGGACCATCTGGACGGGGCGCTTCACCGCCTCCATTTCGATGCTGCCAAACCAGCTCCGCTGCCTCATCGAGGGCGGCCTGATAAATGCGGCTCTCGTCCTCATTCGTGTCTTGGCCAGGGGCGTCCCGCACGTCCATCTGCTCCATAGCGTCTCGTAGAGAAAATGCTTCTTCCTTTTCCATCCACCGTTGGCCGCGCTCCATGTATGTGTTGGTAGGCACAACCTCGGACGGCTTGAGGGGACCCGTCGGGGAGGGCTTGCTGGGATAATAATCCCGGCCACGGCCGCTCATGGCAGAATAGCGAGAGGACATGCTGAATGCGCCAACGCTGGGTACGTGCGAAGGCACGCGATGATGATCAGGTTGTTTGCCAGTTTGAGATTGCAGTGACGAAGCGTCGAGGCTGAATCGTCCGGCGAGCGATCGAGACGGTTCCGTGGGATGCGAAGGCTGAGGTCGGGCACCTCCAGGCCGCGGCGTTCGGTTAGTACGCAGGTCGGCGAGGTAGTTGGCTGCAATTCAGACGGCTGGTTAGCAATGCACGACGGAAAGCCACCGCTACTGTACCCCGGGCATCATACCCATTTGGTCCTTGCTCATGTACGTTGGCGACGGCGGTGTCACCTTGCGCGGCCGCGGCTCGCGAGAAGTCCACATTGCGAATGGTTGGACCAGAGAAGATGTGGTGATTAGAAGCTAATGAAGTGGAGGGAAACGTATGGTTAGGAGCGACTTAGACGGATGTTGACGGTTGGATCTGGATGACCGTGAACCGGAGCGAGGTCGGGTAATAATTCCAAAGCACTTTGCGCGGCCTGACCAGGTTGTTGCTGTGGGGTTGGCTAGGCAACGCGCTAGAGGTAGGTGGCTGGTAATAGGTGGAGTGGCATCGAAGGCGCTGCACGAAAGAGTGCTAGCGGCCATTGTCAACGATTGCAGGCGTCACAGACTCTGGCCTTGGCCGATCAAGCGTCGCATTCCTGCAAAAACAAAAATCCTGTCTAGCATCTTCGGCGATGCACCAGCGAAGCCCAGACCAAGTAGCTGCATCCTCGACAGTGACGGATGATCCGGTCATGGCAAAAGAGCTAGATTAGCGCACACAGTCGTCTAGATGGATGGGGCAACCAGTTCCAGGCGGCGCGCCCAGACGATTGAGCAAACCGATTTCCCTAAACGGCGCCTCGCCGCCACACAAGGTCTAGCACGGCTGTAAGTGCAGCGGCTGGCTGTCTCGATTGTTGAAGAGAACACTGTCAACCAAAAAGTGCTGCAGCGCCAGCTTGACGACTGCGCCGACACGACGTTGTGGCCAGCTACTGCCAGGAGGCCCTAGAGAGGCTTTGCGCTCTCGGGTGATGCGTGCTATTCCTTCGCGAACGCAAGCCTTGAGAGATGCTGAGTCGATTGGATGATGCCCAGCGATTAAAGATGGAACCAGCTCACCGAGCTTAGCTAAATGTCTACGAAATCAACATGCTCGCCTATGACTTCGCGGCCCAGTTCGTGGTCCCTCATGCCGCGTCGCTCGTCGAGCATGACAAGCCCACATCGCCGGCACGGTTTGCATGATGCCCACGAAACAGCACTGGCCGTGTGGGAGGTTCTTACCACTGGCGTGGATGGGCAAGTCGAAACTTATGGTTATGACCGTAGCGTCTTTAATCGATAGTTTTGCGGGCGTATGCCACCGCAGTCAGTCCCTATATTCCCGTTATGAAACACTCTCTGGGAAAAATAGTACGATTGTTCTTATTTGATTTACGCGAAGATCTGCATCGTAGCGACGAGATAGGCCACAAGGCACACAGCCATTCAATTGCGTAGCTCAATCAAGCAGATGTGCGAGACGCCTGCAAGAGGGCTGCATTAGTATTCAGTGGACTTCTGAGACCGCCGAATTGTACCTCCGAAAAATGTAAATCTAACTACGGAAGCCCCTCCAAAGCCAGAAGTTGACCCCCGCTGCCTCCTCCAGTCAATTCTTTCTGTCAAAAAGGTAGAAAATCAGCCGCTATTCGCGGGCAACCACAACGCCTCTTCTTAGACAATGTCAGCGCCATCAGTGATGGAAGGCCAGCCTACCGTTTCAGATGCCGCATTGCCGCCCCCACGACGATCGAGGAAATGGGCGCCGCGGGGTCGGACGGGGTGCCTGGCTTGCCGTTAAGCCTCGCAATTATTTCATGATGCACATTACCTACTTACCCCGGGCCAATCCAGTGCACGACATGTGAAATGCGACGAGCAGCGACCCAGATGCAAGGCTCGCGAGGGACGCAGGGAAGTATGTCGCTATCAAGTAGACCCCCTTGGCCTCGGCCCGGTTATGGCTGAGAACCTCCCTCCTCAACCAAACGCATTGGCTGAGAGGGGGGGGTCTGGCTACTCTTTCGAGCGCGCTGGAGTGGTACCTTGGCCACGTCCATGACTTGAAGAATGCCCATGACGTAGAGTCTTCGGCACTCAGTCAGAATACAGAAGCGCGTCAACGAGAAAAGGACATTCAACTGGCCAAGGCCATAGCTGCGGCTGAGGGACCGTGGTTGACGGCCTTTGCGGGTCATGCCAGTGTTCCCGTATGGGTTGTGCCCCGAGGCTGGGAATGCACGGAGGCTGTTCATTTTAGTAAGACCCTTTCCCAAGGCCGATAGGCGAAGAACGCAGACATAGTATTTGAACTGAAGGAGCTGCGTGGATATCTCTGTAAGCTTGGCTGATGCTTACCACTTGCGATTTATCATTGATAGTGAACACCGTGGTTGCACCAGATCTTGCTGAAGCGGCCTTGGACAAGGAGGGCCGACAGCCGCATCTGATTCGCATGGATCCTTACCACCCAGCGGCTGATAGCCTCACGGCCCGTATAATGATGTTCCGCATTATCTCTATTGCCCGCGCACGGAATGTTCGGCCGCAACGAAGCGCCGAATTTGCTCACCTCTGGGATCGTGTGGATGAATTGCTTTGGAGCGCACGGCAAGTGCTATGCCGTCAGCTCACTGACATTGATCAAGTCATAGAGAATTGCGTTTTCCAACAAATAATGTCGATTTTGGCTATTGAGGTACAGCTCTCTTGTTTTATGATTCGCGACTTGAGCAAGTTACTTATAGGCTTCACAGGCGTGTCTTTCTATGACTGACCGCGGACGGGTGCACCTACGAGGCGCTCTAGCACTGTTAGGGCGCTGCGGACTGCCAGCGGATATTGGAAAAATACGACCAGCGGCAGCGGTTGCCATTCACGCCGTGCTGGTGTAAGTTGGCAGTATCTAACTATGCAATGCTGTTCATTAGCTTACAGACAATAGGATGGGAGTTGTTTCGAATACACTCGCATCTTCTGTTACTCAACTCGAGGAGATATATAGGCTAAGCGACAGGAAGATCATGCGTGCTTATCCTCATACCTTTTACCCGGGTTTTCCGTGTCCAAGCGTCCTCTTCGCACATATTCTCGATATTGCAACGATTCGGCGGAGGGCGGCAAGACGTGAAATTTCACGCGCAGCTCTTAAACAAAGAATCGATGAGACTTACCAGAGCATAGATGATTTTGATGATTGTGATTGGGAAGAGGCATATGGTAAAAATGCTTGGATCATAGCGGCGGCATTCAAAGCAGCTGTTGCGATATACTATTGCTCGTGCATCTCACCGCTCGATGACGAGCCACTCCTCGCGGCATGGAGCTGCCGCATAAACGCAAGATTGTGTACCCGCCTACTCGGAAGAATAAGCGAGCCATTCTCGCAGAGCGACGAAATGCATAAGCACCTTTTTTGGCCATTGGCAGTGGCGGGCTATGCGGCCCGAGACGGTAGTCTCTCGGAACGGCACTCGGTTGACAAGCTTCTCAGTGATTGGGGCTGGCAGGAAGGTTTAATCTTTTCAGCCATCAGGGAGCGCCTACAGAGATTCTGGCTTCAGCCAAATTGGGGCTGGGACGACTGTTGGTGTGAGCCACTGGTGTGGTATCTGTAAGTAGATCAGTTGCACCATATTTGAATTTTCTTTTCATTGGGAAACGCCGCACATTATTTCTCCAGGTTGGGTGATGAAGGACCCGACCTTGTATGTCGGTTGGTGAAAACAGCGGCTCCTGTAGCCATCAAGTTCAGGTTGTATCTCTGTCAAAGCTGAGAATGGAAAATATAGATAAAAAATAAAGAAAACAAAAGCGAGAGAGTAGAAGAAATCGAGATTGAAAGATGGCTAATATGCGGGTCATAATATAATGTACAGAATTCAGGTTGCGCTACCATCGTAGTTCCCCTTTAACGCCTTGCTCCGGCTCGCCGCCTGTCGCTGACGTCTTGGACGTATCATCTGCGAAGCCCAAGTTTTTGAATTCGTCTTTAGCCATTAAATTACTGGTGCTAGTCAGCGAGGTGTATTTCGCTGTGTTCCGTCGGCAACAGCACTTACCGATCCATCCGACAGGAGAGATATGACTTGGCCAGGTTGCGACATTCGTGCTCATTGACGCCGCGAGCCTTTTTCATGCATGCCAGGTACTCTGACATGACCGACTTGCACTCTCCTATAGTTTCCCAGAATTAAAGCCTGCTGATTGATTTCGGGGAAAGCTACATCCATCACTTACCATCGTGATCAAGAGGGAAACTTCCGCGCTGAGGCCTGTCGGATACGGCATGGTTAGCGTACGGAACTGGTCCGCCAAGAGGACCCAGGGGTCGAGATAGAGACAACTTGAACATACGGAGTCGGCCTAGTGGATGGGAGCTTTCCGGGGGCGCCGAAGGTACTCATAATTTCGATATGAGCAGCTGTTCTGATGGGATGAATGGAATGAAGTGTTACGCTGGGAAAAGCATCAGAAATGTGGCGCCACTATGAATAAACACTATGGCGCAGTCCTGTGGCTGATGCACTGTCTGCGCGAGCCAAAATGAGGTAGTCTCTTTTCCAGTAGGCTCAACTCGGATTCACAAACCCTTGGAGTTCGATCTTATACCTAATGATAGCCACACAATACAGTATTCGTCTGGCTACGTGGAGGTGCGTCGTTTTATTATGTCAAATTTATGCAAATTGTGTATCGTGCCATTCATAAAAGAGAACTCTCGCCTGAGCTCACAATTCAACCCAAACGGGCATAGTGCCCCTCTCTATGGTTTGCCTCTGTTACCAAGGTACAGCTCCTCGTTGTGGCTTTTGCCCCTGTGGGTGGGTACCTTGCAACCACGCCGCGCCACGCACTGCACTCCGTACTCCCGTGCCAGGCGCAAGGGCTACACGTGAATTGCAGTCTACGCCAGCAGTCAACTATTTTGAGAGACGCGAAGCGAAGCGCAATTCATCGTCTATGTCTTCGCGGCCGACGGCCATCTAATGATCCAAATCTAACGCCTCTTACGACCCGTCGCATCCCTTTCCCAGCCCTCACGCCGTTCCAATAACCGCTACAATGGCAGCCCTCGGCGAGGACCTGCTCATCACTGTCAACAAATTGCAAGACCTTGTCTTCAACACCATCGGCAGTGACTCTCTCGATCTCCCCCAAATTGTAGGCTCTCAATCAACCGGCCCTTTGAAAAATATTATTTTCAGCTGCTGATCATGCTTCGCCAATAGGTTGTAGTCGGCTCCCAATCTGCTGGCAAATCGTCTGTCCTAGAGAACATTGTCGGCCGAGATTTTCTGCCCCGAGGCAGTGGCATCGTTACCCGCCGTCCCCTGATCCTACAGCTTATCAATGTTCCCGACGATGAGAATGCCCCCGAGCCCATAGATGACCGCTACCGCTCCGCCGCCACTGCGCGACGCTCCGAGTGGGCAGAATTCCACCATATCCCCAACCGACGCTTCAACGACTTTTCCGATGTCAAGCGCGAGATTGAAAACGAGACCTCCCGCGTTGCCGGCACCAACAAAGGAATCAACAGACAGCCCATTAATCTAAAGATTTACTCACCGCACGTCCTCAACCTTACGCTCGTTGATCTTCCCGGTCTGACCAAGGTAAGGCGCATGGCTGGCAACAATCGTCATCCCAGTTCAGAATCTGACCTGGTTCATAGGTTCCCATTGGCGATCAACCGACCGATATCGAGAAGCAGACCCGCAACCTGATTTCCGAATATATTGCAAAGCCCAACAGCATTGTCCTCGCCGTCTCTCCCGCCAACGTGGACATTGTCAACTCTGAGGCGCTCAAGCTCGCCCGTCATGTCGATCCACTTGGACGCCGAACGATTGGTGTCCTGACAAAACTTGACCTGATGGACCACGGTACCAACGCCTTGGATATTCTCTCCGGACGTGTCTACCCTCTGAAGCTGGGCTTCATCGGTGTCGTCAACCGCTCGCAGCAGGACATCCAAGGCAACAAGCCCATGGAGGAGGCTTTGAACGATGAGATGGACTTTTTCAAGCACCACCCCGCCTACCGCAACATTGCCACCCGATGCGGCACCCGATTCCTGGCCAAGACGCTTAACACAACCCTGATGGGACACATTCGCGAGCGTTTGCCCGACATCAAGGCCCGCCTCAACACTCTGATGGGCCAGACCCAGCAGGAGCTCGCCAGCTACGGCGACATGCATTTCAGTGGCAAGGAGCACCGTGGATCTCTTATTCTGCAGCTCATGACCAGGTTTGCAACCTCTTTCATCTCTTCCATCGACGGTACCTCGACAGAAATTTCCACCAAGGAGCTCTGTGGTGGTGCTCGCATCTACTACATTTTCAACTCGGTTTTCGGCAGCTCTCTCGAATCGATCGACCCTACGTCAAACCTCACCGCTCTTGACATTAGAACTGCCATCAGAAACTCTACCGGTCCCCGACCCAGTCTGTTCGTTCCCGAGATGGCTTTTGACCTGCTGGTCAAGCCCCAGATCAAGCTCCTCGAGATTCCCAGTCAGCGCTGTGTCGAGCTAGTGTATGAGGAGCTTATTAAGATTTGCCACACCTGCGGCTCAACAGAGCTCTCGAGGTTCCCAAGATTACAGGCCAAGCTGATTGAGACTGTCTCGGATCTCCTGCGCGAGCGCCTTGGCCCTGCATCAACCTACGTCGAGTCACTGATCTCGATCCAGCGCGCCTACATCAACACGAACCACCCCAACTTCCTTGGTGCCGCAGCGGCCATGAGTAACGTCGTCAACGCCAAGCAGGAGCGTGAGCGCAAGAAGCTGATCCAGGAAGAGCGTGAGAGAAGAGAGCGCAAGCGTCTCAAGGAGCTCGGCGCCAATGGTGAGGCTGAGGACGGTGAGGATGGCGAGAAGGAGTCGCAAAAGCACAGCAAGCATTCACGCAGCCTGTCGCCTGCCATCCATGAGGGACATAGTAGCCTCGCTGCGGCTGTCAACGGCCGACCTCACTCGCCCATGAACGGCCAGGGTCTTGGTGGCGCGAAGGACACCTTCCTCAACTACTTCTTCGGCAAGGAGGGTCTTTCGCCCATCCACTCGCCAGGCGTCTGCCCAACGGCCGCCAAATCACCGAGCCCAGCTTCTCCAGCAGCCTTCGCCGCGAGGAGAAGGTCGTCGTCCGCCCCGCGCCTACCACGCGCGAGGAAGACTATGATCCCACGTCGCGAAGCTACGGCCTGGCATCCCACCTCGTAAGTTTTTTGCCCTGTGCCACTCGAATACATCGGGGTCCATGCACTCTTTTGTATGCTTTGCTAATTGCTGATTAGGGCGAGTCTAACGAACCCGCTCTCACCGACCGCGAGGCCATGGAGACGGAGCTGATCCGTGCGCTCATCTCTTCGTACTTCAACATTGTGCGCGAGTCCATCGCCGATCAGGTGCCCAAGGCCGTCATGCACCTGCTGGTCAACCACTGCAAGGAGGTGGTGCAAAACCGCCTCGTCAGCGAGCTGTACAAGGAGACGCTCTTCGAGGAGCTCTTGTACGAAGACGACGGCATTAAGAAGGAGCGTGAGAAGTGCGAGAAGCTCCTGCAGACGTACCGCGAAGCAGCTAAGATCATTGGTGAAGTGCTGTAAGCGTGTGCGCTGTAGACGAGCAGAGGGACACGAGTGTGAAGAGTTGCCATCTTGTTGCGTTGGTTTTTTCTCCAATAGATTTAAACGCATTAGACGATGAGATGTGTGAGTGAGGAGGGGACGAGCTCTTTGTGTAAAAAAGGAATGGGATGAAATGGGTATACGAGAAAGAAAGAGAAAGGGAGGGGACGCAATTCGAAATTGCATCTCTAGAAAGGGTTTGTGTCGTTGGGCTTTTTTTCTCTCATTTTGTATTGTGTGTACGCTGGTCATGTAAAAGAAAATCTCTACGTCTTATTTTATTTTCTTCAACTCTTCTCTTGGCTTTTGGTACTCTTCTTAACACGAGAAAGGAAGAAATCTTGATAAAGAATTTCAATCAAGATCTTGGCCACATGGTTGTTGAGCTGCCGCTGACCAGGATACTTTAGGATGGGCCAAAAAAGTTGTCTTGAAAAATTATATTGAGTAGAGCGTCATGTTTCACGTGTGTGTATCTGGAAATATATAAAACCCAATCGAAAACCGCTTTTGAATATCTTCTCCTACCGATCCGCCACCTGCATATCCCTCAAAATGCAAATAAATCGTAAAACCTGATAACATTGCAAGATATATCAAGCAAATAACACGCAGAAACAGCTAGTCATCCAATCGTACAACGGGGTTAGGGTCCTCGAGTTAAGAGAAGTTTACATCTTGGCTGGGTTGACGCTGTCCGTCTGGTCGGGCTGCTCAGCGTAAATCTGGAAGCTTTGGTCAGCACCCCAGTTGGCCATTTGTGTGTAATTCTCAAATGCATTCTGTAGAAATTGTTAGCTCGCCCAGGCGATTTGAAATCCATCGAGGTTAAGGCTTACCCAGTCAAAATTGGCAGCAAATTCTGCGGCGCCAGCATCCGTCCCGAGGCCGTTGCCCACAGTCGTAAACATGCTCAGTGGCGACATGGGTCCTCCGCTGCCAAGAGGGTTCATGCCGTCCATGGGCATATCCATGTTGACAGGCGGTAGACCAAAGTCCATGCCGACGAATGGACCAGCGTCTAGCGACCCTGAAAATGCATTGTTGCTCTGGGGGCTGAGGTTGCTGAGTCCGGCCGAGGAGAGGACTGACTGCGGATCCGTGGGCAGCGAGTCCATATCAAAGGTGAATGGCGGCACTCCCATGGAAATGGAGTCATTGCGAGACTCGGGAGTGTTTTCACTGCTGCTCACAGGCGTCTTGATCTTGTCTATCATGATTTCAAGAATCTTGGACGCCTTGAAAGCCTCCATGGATGTGTCTGCCAGGCTTGACCAGATGGAGCCCGCCTGCTGGAGAGAGCTGACCATCTTGGCGCGCTTCTCGTTGTCCCACACAAAGGAGCCCTCACCATCTTGGCTGGTATTGGTCTGCATTGCAATATTATCGTAATGCAGATCCAGGATGATAAGCATGGCGGGGAGAATGAACTCCTTCGTCGCGATGGACTTGACATACCAGCTGACGGCGCGAAGCTTACCGCCGGGCTGGGATTCGCGGTGCAACGTGGACAGGTGCTCCATGGCTTCCGTGGATGCCTCAATGGCGGCTCGGCGGGAGTGAGCGTAGCGAGGGTTTTGCCTCGCCTTCACCATGTAGTGGCGGTGCAACAGACACATGATCTTTTGATATAGGACGTTGACATTGAATCGGGCGACGATCAAGGTTACGGGGTCATTGGAGCCCTCCAACGACGTGAGCTTCAGATGAGGTGGCAGCTCCTGCATGACTTGTCGCAGCTTGGCATCAAATCGCAAGATCTCGTCATAGGGCAACCCCTTGCCGAGTCGATTCGTCGCCTGAAGAATGCTACCGAGCTCGAAGCAAAGCTTTGCCTTTGCAATCATGTATGAAATTGGCGTCGGTTCAGACAGTGGGCGGGATGGCGGTAGCTCCTTGATGGTCTGGTGGAAATCGTCATCAAACAGGTTGTTTGGAAGCTGGGCATCGCAGTCGCTCTCCTTGATCATACTGGGCAGGGAGACTTGATGTGAGAATACAATATCAGACATGCGAATCAAAGTCCATGTACGCCGGCGCATTTCTGCTTGGAATGGACTCAGAGAAGGAAACCACTTGGCATCGCGGTGATAACCCTGGCGAATGGCAAGGCGAGCAATCATACCGACGATGAGCCACAGGCCCAAATCGGCATCCCAGCGAGAGGAATATTCTCCAAGAACGTACAGCAGCAGAGTTTCTACTGTGTGGTCAACCGGTTTCGTATAGTCTCCTTTGATGAGGCATTGAACAGTGCGTAGGCGGTACTCGTCAGCATATGCCATGCTCTTATTCCTCCACTCTGGGGGCTCGTCGCCGACTTTGTTGTAGCTCAACATGGCAAGCGACAGGATTGAATATAATAGACCAAGCCACATGATGGGTGTTTTGTTGGGATCTTGCCAGTGAGTTCGTAATTGCTGGAGGAACGTCGGTCCGTGGATGACGCTGACGGCGTTATCCATTGAGTTGAAGTATCGACTGCACAGTGCCAGGACGTGTGCTTTTGGTGGTAATGATGTGCGAAGCTCAATCTCCGAGGCAGGCTGGGCGCCGAGTAGCAGGGTCGGGCCTTCGCGAGCGGCCGCGGACTTGGAGTTTTTGACACGTTCATAGCTGGTTTCGAGTTCCTTGCGATGAAACGTAAAGTATTCCTTGACGTCTGAAATATCGGCAAGAA
>JANAKD010000382.1:0-20806 GCA_027627215.1 Lecanicillium saksenae | reverse complement strand
CGCATCACCGCGCCGGACAAGGAGCGTAGCATGCAGTGGGGGAGCACGCTGCCGGCCGTCGAGGCGCTGCTGCAGGACGTAGGGCCCGAAGAGGTCCTCGACGAGATCATGACCATGGTGACGGCGCCTGTATAAATAATTCAAACATATGCATGAAAGTTGAAACGTGTATACTTCAAACGTGGTGGCGGATTTTGTTATTAAGTCTACCGTAGTGTAGCAACAAATGCAATTTTAAGTAAAGCTATCCTCTGGGATCGCCGTCACGCCCATCCGAGTCTTTCGTACCGGCGTAACATTTTTTTTACACTGTATTAATGTCGTCATCCACTTCTGCTTTATCCATCGTCAAGGAACGCCCCAAAAAACAGTAAACTCCCATGCAGTTTGGTTTATATGTTTATGCAATCTTGTTGACCTGGCAGGTCCAGCCCGAGTTGGCCTCGAGGAGGGGCAAACTGGCACCCAGGCACCAGCCGAGCTCGTTGTTGTTAATCTTCTTGGCAATCTTGACCTCGCGGTCGATGGGCATGTCGTAGCCGGTGTGGAGAAGGGCCAACATGAAGTTGAGGTCCAGGCAGTACTCGGGGCGGTCCTTAAGCTCCTCCATGGCCTTGGGGAAGCTCTCAAAGGCGGCCCAGCCCTTCTTGCCCTGGCAGACGGCGTGAGTCAGGTCGTGCATCTCCCGCAGCGTGAAGGTCTCGGGCATGCCCAGAGGCTCCATGCGGTCGTAGAAGAAGGAGAAGATGAGAACATCCTGCTTGGCGAACGTCTTGGCGAGGGCGGGCTGGTGAACACCGTTGAAGGAGCAAGGACCCATCTTGCAGTCGGCGCCCTTGTTCAGCAGCTTCTCGGCGAGGCTGCGGCACTGCGCAGGCGAAGGCTCGGCGGGGCCCTTGAAGGTAACCTCGTACTTCTTCTTGTCCTCGCCGACCGTGACGTTGACGAGGCGCTCAAAGTCGGGGAGAATACAGGGGTGGACAATAGCATCAGACAGCCACGACTTGTCGGTGCCCTTGCTCGCGGCGAGGTTATCAATGAAAGCCTGGTGGATACCCTCGCGGGCAGCCATGAGACCGTAGTTCAGGTGAGAGTGCTGGTACAGCTCAAACTTTTGGCCGCCGTAGTTGAGCTCGTATTTGTGGTCGCCTTCAGCGAGCTTTTCGGGAGCAGCGCCGTCAACGCTCTTGTACAGGGGCTCGAAGACAATCTGAGTAGAACCACCGCCAAGATCGAAGATGGCCGCGGTCTCGCCCTTCTCCTTGCCACCGATCTTGCCAAGCAGGTAGTTGGTGGTGATCCAAGCGTAGACACCCTCGTCAGAGCCGTCCATGATGGCGACACCATTCTTCTCGTCCGAGACCACGGGGAAGGGGTAGGCGGTCTCGAGGTGGGTGCGGACCTGCTTGAGAATGGCCGAGGCCTTTTCAGTACCAATGCGACGGAGACCAGCGGTAGCCTTGACAGCGACAGGAGTGCAGCCCTTGAGCTTCTCAGGGACATGCTCCATGCCGACCTTCATGAGGGGATCCAGAGTCTTGGCAGCGGCGACGGGGTCGTCCTCGTATGCGCTGAGGCCGCCAACGCTCTTCTCGGTCATCTTGAACTCCTCACTTTCCAGCTCGGGCATGGGTCCGCAGTTGTTGAACTTGTAGACGTGGATACGGGAACCGGTGCTGCCAGCATCAATCATCAGGACGTACTGCACGATGGGCTTGTCCTCGCTGTGCGACTTGGTGCACTTCTTGGTCGTGTAGGCGGGGTCGCTGGCACTATCACCACTGGCGGGAGCCTTGGTGGCATCTTTGCTGTCAGAACTAGCGGCGGGCTTGGAGACTTCCTGTGATTTGGTCGCTTCCGGGGTCGGGGTGACCACGGGCTTCTCGACCGGCTTCTCGACAGGCTTCTCGACGGGCTTCTCGGGGGCGGGAGTGTTGACGCCGGTGGTCAGACCAACGGGCTCGGGGGTAGGTTTTCGGGAGACTATATCCAGTTAGCATGCAATAGACCAGTCGTCTTGCAGCAAGCGCACCAGAAGGCTGAACGGCGACGCCAGAGGGCGACAACCAGTAGAAGAGGCAGATGATGGCAAAGACGATGGCGGTGGTCTTAAAGTACCGCGTCTTTTGTGACTGGGTGGCCCATGATTCCTTCATCTTGCCGAAAAATCCTTGCTGTCTGGACTTGGGCTGGTAGCGACCGGGCTTCTCGTGGGGATCGTCGGAGCGTTTGGAAGTGGACGTTGGTGGTGTCAAAATGCCCGGCATCAGGCTTTTGGCACCTCGACTCGCGCGACGAGAAGTTATCTTGTTCAACGAGATGCGCACTCACACAGGCGAGGCGCAAACAGGGCAAACAAGACAGACGGGGGGGNTAAAAGAAGGGAAAGTAATGAACGTAGGAAGCAAAGGGTTGAATTAGATGGAAAAGAGGAACTGGGCCAGGTTGGCACAAGCCAGGACTTTGGCGCGCAAAAGATGGTGTTTGGCCCACGGCATCGCTTGGCTGTGCTATCGGGAGGACCGTAAGTAGAAGACAGTATTGGCACTGTACATTGTGTTATCAGGGTGGGACTTTGTGAGGTAGCACAGTGCTAATAAAGTCTCCTCCACACTGGCGACTTGACGCCCCTGGAAAGAAAAAATAGTCAGGGGAAGATCCGCCCTCGATAGGGGGCAACCAACTGTCGCTGGCGCCGTAGGTGGGGGCATCGAGACGGTAATCTGTCACTGTTCTGTCCCAGATATTAATTAATACTGGAGATGGTCACCGCGTGCGAATACAGCGTGTTTGAGGCATCGTTGTGTGAATACTGGGCAGGTCAAAACAAACTTCTGTATGGTTACATGGCACGACTCTCTACGCGTTGTGCTCGCCTGGCCGTGCCATCCAACAGCCATCTAAAAGACCCCGCGTTGCAATGTGAACCAATTCAAAGGGACAGTCATGTATACCGATAAAAGAAAAAGACGTATTGATCAAACCCGGAATAAGCACCTACATCTCCTCACCCAACATTTGATACATGCTTGCCTGCGTATTAGTGTTTGCCTGTCTGCGCCACATGCGGCGCGGGCACTCGCCACTCCGCCAACCGTAACGGTGATCCGCACCCTGCGGGTGATGTGACGACAAGCTTCCGAGCCAACGCAGTCCGCCTGCTGCCTTGGCCTAAAAGGCGGTACATTAGCCCTAAATTCCCCGATCTGCACCTACGGATCCCAACAGAGACCTGTTGATCATTGTTTCTCATTCCCGCTGTCTCAGCTTCACTTACAACCCTCTCAATAAGTACAAACTTCCCCGCATTACCTACCTTACGCATGGACGGTCCTGATGGCATGGAGGTGCACCTCCTGGTGTACGACTTGTCGCGTGGACTTGCCAAGGACATGTCGATGAGCCTACTTGGCTTCCAGCTTGATGCCGTCTACCATACCTCGATAGAGCTCCGCGGCCGCGAATTCGTGTACGATGGTGGCATTCTCGAGATTAACCCCGGTTCATCGCACCTGGGTCGGCCCATGCAACGCCTGCGCCTGGGCACGACACTGCTACCTATGGATATTATTCGCGATTATTTAACCTCAGTAAGGTCTATATACACGGCAGAAGTAAAGCCCCCCTTACATATCTCACAACGGAGTACATGACGACTAATACTGCGACAGGCATACGATTTGTTCAACCACAACTGCAACAATTTCACAGACGCCTTTTCCAATTTCCTCGTGGGAGAAGGTATCCCAGAACATATTAGGAGCATGCCACAGGCGGTTTTGGATTCGCCCATTGGCAGAATGATGCTCCCCCAGCTCACTCGCGGCATGAATGCACGCAAAAATGGCTTGCTGGGATTGGGAGAGGCGGCGGCCAGTGCTGCGCAGCCGAAAAGGCTCAACCAAGTCCACAATGCTATCCGCATTGAGGATTATCAGCAGCTCTTGGCTCAATCTTCACAAGCAGCGTCGGTTGTCTTCTTCACATCACCCACCTGCCCGCCCTGCAAGGCAATGTACCCCTTCTACGACCAGCTTGCAGAGCAATATGGCCACCACATTGCCTTTATCAAGGTGGACATTTCGCTTGCGCATGAAATCGCTGGCAAATATGCTATTACTGCCACGCCGACATTCATCGCTTTTTTCCGAGGCGAGCAGTTCAAGCGCTGGACTGGTGCCGACAGGGACGAACTGGAGGGCAATGCGCGCTTGATGACACAGATGGGCGCGCAGCTGCATTCTCACGACAGACTAAAATTGCCCAACTTTTCGGCAAACTCAAAACCTGTCTTGTATCCCAAAACACCACCTCTCAGCAAGCTGCACATTAAAATGGGCGAGTTCAGCTTAAAGCCAGATATCCAGGCGCTGACCAGCTTCCTGGAGATACGCGACAAGAAACAGCCAGCAGATTACCGTATGCCCGGGCTTCTTACCCTTGGGCAGTGCATGCGGACGGCATTGGACAAGCTTACCCCCGATCTGGTCTTTACTGCCATTGACTTGTTCCGCGCCGCGTTGACGGATCCTCGCATTAGCGCCTACTACGCTGAGGAGCGCGACTTTCAGACCATTGATGCCATCGTCAAATATGTCAACAAGAAGGGTAAAAACTGTCCGTATTCGATGCGTCTCGTCACGCTCCATACAGTCTGCAATATGTTTTCGACACCACTATTCGCCAACGTGGTGTTTGGCGACGCAGCCATCCGAAAGGAGTTCACGACCCTCATCTCATCCAGCTTCTTGGACGACAACCACACCAACACCCGCGTGGCGGCATCTTCGCTGCTGTTCAATCTTGCGCTGAGTAACCGCAAGAGGCGGAAGGAGCAAAATGAGGCTAGATTTTCCGAGGAGGAAGAGGTGGAGCTGGCAGCATCGCTGGTCGAGGCGATTATGCAAGAGCAGGAATCGGCGGAGGCATTACATGGGATGCTGCTGTCTTTGGGGCATCTGATATTTGGTATTAACCTAAATGGCGAGCTTGCCGATCTAATGCGAGCGTTGGATGCCAAGGATATGATTCTGGGCAAAAAAAAAGCCTTTCCGAATGAAAAGCTAGTTAAAGAAGTTGGTGATGAACTGTTGGGGAACGGCCTCCGCAAGCCGTGACATGGTATAGCATTTGCTTGATAGTCACAAAACAAAATATTCTATTCTATTTACAAACAGCCATGTGAACCTAGTTGTACTACTCATCATGATCCTGTGTGGAAACATCATGGCACCATCTAGAGCTGTGACATTAGCACATGATAGCTATACGCTACTCCATCGAATGTGACCGAATCATCCAGCCACCTGTACAGCTCCGGATTAAGAATCTGGATCAATGAACGCGGCGTCCGCCCCATTATGTCAGTTATTTCGAGGCTCGCGCCGTAGTCCAACAGTACCATGATCAAGATTTTCCTATATTTGGGCTCGAGAGTGCAGCTCATAGCGAGATGGAGCGGTGTCGACCCATGACTGTCAACTGCATTAATAGCAGCTGCGCTGTCGAGGAGTACTCGTACCGCTGTTCCCATCAGTATTTTGGCGATATGGGTCGCTTGAAGGGGTTGGTTAGAACCGTGGAACACCACAGACGCCAGGATTGGATCGAGAGCCGGCGCCACGGAAGGGAAGCAGGCAACGGCGAGGTGCAATGGTGTGCGGCCGAGGCGATCGGAGGCCTCGATATTTGCTCCGCTTTCAAGGAGTCTTCTCACGTTCACCGCACAGCCATGCCTACCTGCATAATGTAACGGCGTTCGATCAGTCCAATCAAGCGCGTGGATGTTGGCCCCGAAACCAAGCAAGTGCTGAATCAGAGCAGCTGCATCAGAGCGTGCTGCGACCGTATGCAATAGTGTGCGGTCATCGCCGCCGTGCGCATCAAGCGCAGCTCCGTGCTCAAGCAGCAGCATCGCAACGTTCAAGAATCCTTGCTCAATAGCCTTGATTAGCGGCATCTGTTCGTATCGGCCGCTGCCATCAACGGCGGCACCCTTATCCAGCAGCAATTGTACCAGTGTGGTCTGACCCCTTTCAGACGCGTATGAAAGTGGCGTCAAGTGGCTTTCTGATGCTAGATCTATTACAGCTCCTCTATTCAGCAGCAGTTTGGCCGTGTCTTCATGGCCCCCTCCAACCGCTGACATTAGTGGCGTGCGTCCCCCTGCGTCGACCAAGTCAACAGTCGCCCCTTTGTCGAGTAGCAGTTGTACAAGTTCTTTATGGCCTCTTGCAGCGGCACATGACAGAAGCGTTCGATCTTCAAAACAAGCTTTGTCAGCCGAAGCACCTTGATCCAAAAGCAATTGTGTTTTTTTCCAACTCCCTACATTAACCGCATGCGCAATTGGCGTCCATCCGAGAAAATCACGCTCATGGACTGGGGCCCCACGTTCCAGCAGTAATTGCACAACATCTGGGAAACTAGAATTGATAGCAAATATCAGCAGCGTACTTTCACGAGAGCTGGGGAAAGACATAGTAGCCCCTCGATCAAGTAGTAGTTCCACAACATCCCTATGCCCCAGCTCAATTGCCAGCGTGAGTAACTTCTTAGACTCGAAATCGACGGCAGTCATGTCAGCCCCGCCATCGAGAAGAATCCTGACGGTAGATGCATGTCCTCCTGCAGTAGCTAAGACCAAAGGCGTGTGGTCTGTTCCGTCAAGGGCTTCTATATAGGCGTCATTATTTAGAAGTATCTGAACCACGCCGTCGTGCCCAGAGAATGCGGCTAAATGTAGGGGAGTAGTGCGATTTCCACCTACAGACCTCACTCTTACGTTCACATCTACTCCTGCCTCAACAAGAAGCTGTACAATTGCTTCCTTGCCAGACTTAGCAGACATATACAGTGCTGCGACACGATCCTCCAAGCTTCCCACAAGATCTAGCGCAGAATCCTGCCGAGCAAGAATAAATGCGACAACGGTTTCGTCACCAGCCGCTGCTGCACTCACCAGCGTGCTTCGCTGTTTTGAAAACTTGAAATCTAGTCCTGGTCCCCTCTTGCCCTTAGACCTGTCATAATTCTCGCAAATAGCTTTCAACACTGGTGTCAGTGGTTCCTGATCTGCCTCTTGTTTGAGTAGTTGCCATACCGCCCTGCGGCTATTCAAGGCCACTGCCGCTAATATGGGAACTCCGTATCGCTCACCTTCTCGTTCGAAGGCAGAGCGTCCCGTGGGACAACATTTGATGAGATTTGCAGCATCAAGCTCAGCCAGTAAATATAAAAGACTCACTTCCGGTGAGTGGAGACGGGATTGGTACTTTTCTACCAACGTGTGCAGCTTGACCCAGTGCGTGCGGTTGAAGGTTTGTAAAAAATCGCTCTGGTGAATACCATGTTCTTCTGCAATGTCTGCATGGCACAGGACGTTTCGAACGGCGTAATCCAGGAATGGAAATGACTGGCCAGCTGACTGGCGGAAATACTCCGCCTGGGTCGTAGGTACAGGCGAGGGAAGAGCAGAAATTTTAAAATCTGCTACTGCGATTTTGATATATGCGGAACAGCATTCCTTCAGCTGCTCGTGACTCTCTCCATGAAAGTTGCTTGTGAGGCTTGGCCAGATGGTATTGAAGCCGCCCTTGAAGAAGAACTCTCTGACAGATTCATGAATGAACTGAACCGTTTGGCTCTTTTTGGACTTGGTAATATCTGCGAGGCCTTTCGAGGAATCCAAGATAAACCTCTCGCTCGGCTCTCCCTGGAAGTCACCAATATGCCCCCAAGACAACGCGGTAGGATCCAGTCCACAAAGGATGGCCTGGTGAAGCTCTTGAGGTTTCATAGGACGCATAGCAAAGAGCATCCATTGAATGCAAAGAAGCATCCTATGCCGGTCTCTGTCATCTCGCATCAAGATATCATGGAATAGTTCATCCAGCTTTTGAGGAATGTCATTGAGCCGCTGCAGAAGGGTGTGGTCTTGGCCCCGCTCGTGTTCTTTCTGTAGTATCCCGACTACCAATACAACCCACATGAAGATTCCAGACGCTTTTTCGATAATTTTGGTGCGGATCTGCTCAGCAAAATCATCTGGTTCTATGTCAAGCTTGCTTTGGACATAGCTAGCGATGTCTTCCGCATGCCCTTGTTGCTTACCAAGATCCAGCTGAATTATTCCCTTGCGGATCTTGATGAGAGGGTAAAATCTGCTGGAAAAGCACAATTGGAAGGCAATGTCTTCCGATCTGGCCAATTCGCTGACGTCTTGGAAGAACGAAATCATCTCTCGAATTTGTTCTTGGTCGCACTCGTCCAAAGCGTCAATGAAGCACACCAGTGTAGACTTTCCAAGGCTTTGTATCGCTTTTTCGAAGAGCTTTTGCAAAAGCTCGACGCTCCAATCTGGAATTAGGCCATTCCGCACGGAGACTCCCAGAGAGTTGAAAATATTTTGAAGACCTGGGAGCTCGTCAAGCAGTTGCACTAATAATGAGCGGAACATTCCACTCGTAGACTTCTCCAAATCGTCACCTCGCGCGTTAAAGAAGAAAGATATGACTTTCTTATTTCCTTTGCTCTTGACTGTTTTTCGAGCTTTTTCAAAAAGAAACTTCATGAGTGTCGATTTTCCTGCGCCAGGATTTCCAAGAATCCATAGTATCCCGTGGTGGTCTTGCGCTTTACCCTGGTCAAGCCAGTCTAGGTACTCTCTCGTCTTTAGGAGCCATTGGCATGTCTTTGCATGTGCCCTTTTGATAGTCTCATAGCGACTATCAATTTGGTCAAACATTAAAGAGTCCAATAACGCTTTCTTTCGCTCGTCATTGAGGGCACCTAATGTTCCGCTGATTAGCACGCCCAAGATCTCTCATTTGAAGTGAGTGACTTCTTCCTACCAGGTTGAACATCTTCGGGTTGAACCATGGTGGCTTCAGGGTCGGATCTTTCTAGTCGCGGTCGCTTGGATCGAGCATTTGTAGCAGCCTCACATATATCTTCCCCCGAGCGTCGCTTTGTCCCAACAACAACGTCCAACATGCCTTATCCCTGAGATCAGTATGGATTGTGTCAATTGAAACTCGCAGAGGTAGACATACCGTTTTGGGTGAGGGGCCTCACCGTTGACGGCATAGTTTCGGGTGTGATTTTGGCTAGCACGGCTTTGGCGTATGCGGCAGCCATTGCAGCCGCATACGGCTGCCAATTCTTGTTCTTGTGCTGATCTCCATAGTCGCAGACGCCGCGGATCACCCCAACCGGGATGCGATTCATGGTTCCAGCAGCTTCCATCTCGAGGCCGATGATATTGTACTTGTCTCTGAGTTCATTTCGCTTCAGCGCGTTTTTCATCAGCTTGTCGCCCGAGCCAATGCAACCGTACCATACCCGTGTCCTCTTGGAACTCGGTCGGCGATCTCGTAGTACCAAATTCAGGTCGCCATTATCATTGCGTTCGTGATATAGATCATTCTCTTGTCCAGGATCGGTAAAAGAGCCGTCGCGATGTTGTGCATTTTGAATCTGTCGGTAATAACGTAAAAACGAATCGGCCTCGTCGGGGGAGTCGAGTTGGATATTGCCGATGGCAGAGCGAACAATCGTTTCCGTGGTCGCCAAAATATGACCATGGTGCAAAAGCTGCAGTCCGTCTTCCGCAGTCTCTTTACCCAGTTCATAGGCTACTGTACCAGCATTTTCGCCTTGTGGTATACCCACAAGAACATCCCCCAGACGAATATCAATAGGCGATTTGCGCGTCAGGTTCGGAAGGCCGGCCGCGACACCAACTAGCAACCCGAACCAGAGGTTTGGAAAGAACTTCTTTACCTGACTAGCAAGCGCTGCAGCGGAACTGTTGCCGTATTCTTGTCCAGCGGGTAAAGTTGCAAGAATGACATTGTGGCCACAGATGTCACCCGCTTGAAAGATGTAATCGTCGCCGCGCCCGACAGAAAAGCTCCCTTCGTGGCGATGATCAAATAACAGCAATGCGGCGCGCGCTTCAATATAGAGTGGTGCAATCCATGCGATGGTATAGTCTGCAGGATCGAGTTGGGCCATTGGATCAGAGGATCAAGCAGGGCTGGTAGGCGTGGAAAGTGCCGGCCAGGCACTGAGCGGTGGCGGATTTTCGCAAGTTCTGGGTGCGGCCGGCTCTATCAAGATGCATCTAGGCATTCGATTCTATCGAGAATTCTGGTCGAATGGGTTCACAGTGTTCGGTCCGTCGTTCAGTTTCGCACATCGCCATGCCGAAGCCGATGGAAACAACGATTTATCGAGATAAGCGAATGGAGAGGATTGATGGGCGGGGGCGAGCGCAGTGTATATGATTCAGGAGTCAGCCCTCAAATGTTGGGCGGTTAACGCAAGGCGCAGCCTGGTTGCCTCCGAGTGGCCATGCTGGTTCGCAATTGTTCGCAGGGGCGGTGGCTGCAGACCGCCGCGCTAGTCAGCACCTACATACAGTGCGGGAGAAAGGGCAGCGAGCTAAAGTCAGATTCTGGCATGTTCGTATGGATCTGAGCTGAGTTTGGAAAAGTTGATTGCAGTTCGAATCTCGAGATTTGAGCGCTGGGTAACATATTCAAATGAGGGTCGACCTCGCAGTCCGAGATGGCTGGGTTGGCCAAGAGTTGATATAATGCACTGCAATGGTAGCAATTCAAAATGCAGAAAAATATGCTAAAGTTTCAGGATAAAGGCCACCAACCGCTGAAATAGATTTCTTTCGCAGTCGGCAAGGGTTTATGTGCTGGAAGAAGTGGTGTAGGCGTCTCGAGTCCGCCTGGCTCAGCAGGCCTCGATGGTGCTGTAAGCGGCTCGACTGCTAAATGAAGCTGCCGACTATCCACCAGCTAGCTGCCTACATTTTCCCCCTTCTCATTTTTTACCGGACCCAAGGTATAGTATATAGCCATTCGCAATTACCAATTTACACTGAAACGGACGTCGAGGGCGAGCTTCCAGGTAGCACAAGCATAATCACGCTTATCCAACAGGACTGTTCAGCGCACTCCCACTGCATACATCCACTAATCCACACGCCCCAATCCCTGTATCAAGGTCGGGGCACTTCCCATCATACAATCTATCTATCTGTCTTCGGCAACGGCAGCGAGCAGCTGACGAATCTGGTGTCAAGTTACCTAACCTAACAACGACGCTCTCTCACAGCTCACCACTGGAGTCGCCAAGGCACGCTGGTGAAACCCCTACACAAAGAATCAACCTCGCGCATCTACGCTATCGCATCGCAAGGGTCCTTCACAGTCACACCCGCGTTCATCTGCTAGGGACAGTGGCGCCTGAGTGGTCAGTCTAAGCGAGCTGAATGTGTATTTTGCTGGCGTTGCAGGGTGTCGGGGATGCAAAGTGCATAAGCTCGTGCGGCTGAAGACGGCCTAATGCAGCTAAAAGAACAAGTGACCAAGAGGTAACATGGCTCGCATTTTTCGATCCTTTCTAGACAGAACACGAAGTGCAAATACACATTAAATGATAGCTAGCGGATGACCATTATGTTGGTACTGGTCTTCAGTCAATACACCGTCTTCATATACAACTAGATAAACCCCTCGGCCCTTCTTCCCTGGCCATGTTGATATTATTTACTATCTGCCATCACTTTTCTTCCCTCCAGAACTAACATACACCATCCTAGCCAAAGAAATGGTTGTCCTTGCCACAGGAGTGTGGTGGGATTACTCCAAGTCGTCGGCGTTTGCCGCGACTTTGACGCTCCCCATCACGTCCAGCAATCTCCTTCTCTCGGCTCTCGCTTCTCTAGTAACCTTTGCCGGGGTCAGCGCCTGGAATATCACTGCATTTGTGCTACACGTGCTGAAGGTCCGACAGGTGGCCGGGTCGCCGACGCACGCGATTGATCTCATGCACCAGGTCACGCTGCGAAACTCCAGAGGCTCCATAAGCACGATTTGGGAGGCAATCAAGATTTACAAAAGCTGGTCTTCGCCAGGGGGTGATGGTACCGAGAAGAGACCTCAGTCACACCCCTCTAAGCTCCTTTCCAAGACGTGCACGGTAGCTATCCCAGCTATGGTTGTATGGGTCGGGTTTACTGTAGCAGCCGTCTTTTCCTCGAGCGTCGCCAACAGCAAAGCCTACGGCACAACAGTGGCACGGCTAAAGGCACAGAATTGTGGAATTTGGACTTATAACCTCACCAGTCACGAGGGCAATGTGTCTTTATTGACAAAACAGGTCAATGATACTATCCAAGCACGCAACTACGTCACTAACTTTTACGCCAATACTTCAACATCCTCCCCGGCGCGATCCCTATACGTTAAACAGTCTCTTCCATACACTGTGAACAGCTCCGCGCCGTGCCCTATTCCAGCTGTCAAGCGTTGCCGCGAAGGTCCCAATGGAGCGTTTGAGATGACGAGCGCGCCGCTGGATTCACACAGTATGCTAGGCATCAACGCAAAACAAGAGGATCGCGTGACTTTACAGCTCAAAACAACTTGTTCTCCGGTTGGATTGGGAAGCTTTACCAATGTGACAGAAGTCAACGGTGCTACCTTTCTCGACTTTGGCGTTGGATTTGTGAAACTTAGTGGCAATGAAACTACCAATGTAACATACCGGCACAATGTTGACTCTCAAAGGACTGGTATGGGCTATATGATTAGGTAAGTGCTTCTGATCTCTATATCATGATTGATATTGGCGGAGCCGAATATAGGCTTGATACTAATTAGCATGGCGCAGCACTCGATACGCGTATGGTAATGACACGGGCAAGATATCGCCTTGGCTGCCAATCCCAGAACTCAACCAGACAAATGCCGATATGAGCATTTACTTTCTCAGTCAAAACGCCATGTACTATCTCGATCCCGTCTACGACAAGTGGTTCTCGGCAAATGGAACATACACTACGCCGATTGCCAATGGAAATGCGACGAGTGCCGATTACTTGGTAAATACGCTGGTTTGCGCCGAACAATACAGCTTGTGCAACCCGACAACTTCGCAATGCACGCCGTTCGGGGGCTGGCTTGATTTCGGTGAAAACATGGGGGACGTCAATTGGATGGGATTCAACCATGCCCAGTTTATTACGTCAAGAAGACTCATCATGGCTCTGATTGACGCTACAGCATACAACGTTGTGGGCCGCCTAGGCGTTGGCGCGTTGTGGGCAAACAGCAAAGCGCTGCTAAGTAACATGTCTCCTGGCCTTCCATCGAATCAGTGGCAGATTGAGGTGCTTGGATGGTTCCAGACGGTTCTGGCCCGAATACAAGCACACGCGGTCGAGTTTGCATCCAATGATAATGGACTGAGTCCATTCGCAACGCCCGTGGATATAATTAATGATAGGACACTGTTTGGATTTCCCGCAGCATTCGAGCATCAGTGCAACAACCAACTGGTAATGACGGCCGGAGAGGTGCAAAACTTTAGTTTGGTGGGATTACTGCTCGCTGTCTGTCTGAGCGTCTTTATCATTCTCCTAGACTGGTCGCTTGAGTCAATAGTCGATTTTATTGGTCGGCGTCGTGGATGGGATTCGGTTTCCAAGAGAGCCCGCCAGGCTGACAGCAAACTGCACCTCTTGCGTATGGCGCTTGGAGGCAAAAGGAAAGAAGAGGATGTAAGCGATTGGCGATGCGGCAGCATGGGCATTCCAGTGCTGCAGGGGGGGGNAAGTATCTGGTCGCCTAGCTGTTGTAGGCGACTTGGTATCTTATACTGTCGACGAAGATGAAGTGGTCGAACGCTGCAAATCGGTTGCCAACGGTTATGGCGAAAGGGCAAGCCCCGTGGTAGCCCAGAGAGCCATACCATAACGCCCGGGCCTGATTGGTCGCGGCCTTCCTGCATCACACCAGAGCTAAGAAGAGCACTTCAATAATTTATAACCTGGGGTATACCCCTCCTCTTGCAACATGTCAGTACTCACTGCGCGTGGTCAGGTTCCTGTTGGCCGCTGAGGTTATTGACGAGAACTTGCCATGTCCAATCGAAGAGAAACATCTTAAAACCGAATTTATTACGCTTCTTTACTCTTAAGGACTTCTTAGGAAGGAATACACTGTATTTGAATTGATCTTCTGAGCATTTAGTGGTCGTCAATCCTCAGAGAGGAATGACGAGATTTCGCCCGCTTCAGATTCATCAAGCCCTCCAGAAACGGTGCTCGATCAAAACGACGACAACCCCATTGGCAAGACACAACCTGAAGCGGCAGCCTCGGCTTAAAAATCTTCTCTCAACTCGCTTATTAGCAAGCTGCAACGACTCTGCATATAAACTGCAGTGACCTCTGGCAGATTTGACACTCTTTGACTAGTGACGGGGGAGGCAGTAAGGTGTGCCATGGTTCTTGTTCATCTTGCAAACAGTTCCTGGTGGGCAGCGGCCCGCAAACTAATACCATAATCAGCACAACTGAACAAAAGTTTGCACAAAAGTGCACCCACCACCCATTCGCCGCTGCCATTGCATATATCCCAAGCCCGGCGGCTAGCTTCGCATCGGTACTCAATGTTAGGCTTGCATTGAGCCTGTTCTGCGGCCATAGCGAGTGATGCAGCCGCGATAACAAAGACGGTGGCAGATTTCATGATGGCAGATGAAATCATGTTGAGCGATTAATTGATGAGTTTAAAAGGGGAATGGGGGTGATGCAGAACATGAAGTTCATTCTCGGCAGCCAGCAGCTTATATACCATTATGTGTCTGCTAGAGAGACATGCATATACCTGTCTAAGACTTGACACGTCGTCCGTAGCTCGACGTGTTTGGGAAAAGTTGTTGCTGCCTATTGGGTAGAAAGAGTTGCGCGACCCATTGGTTGATGTCATCTTTGCTTCGGCTGGTGTCTCACACATTGTGGCTGTCTCTCATTCTTGAGTACGGAAGTGACCGTTTTGTGTCGGGTAGCGGATAGTCAGTCAATACATCGGCAATCACTTTAATTATTCCGACTGTTGAAGGAATCCGGCAAGCCGAGACATTGCGGGTAGCATGTAACTCCGATCCACAAAGGACTCTGTGCAAGCTTGCGGAGGGGGAGAATATGTTCCGTCCGTCTAGGCAGCTCCAGTGGTAACCACTGTAAACATCTACAAGGTTTCTCGCGAATAAATGGCCGGCCTGCGATATAAAATAGTAATGTGCACGGGGGAAGAAGCGTAGCAAGCCATCAGGTCCACGTCCTCACGAGTGCTAAACTTGGGCTATCTCAAATTACCAGCTGTTCAATTCCCAATGACAAATACTATGCGCTACCACTATCGGAGAACATGTTGAAGCCTGGTGTGACGTACACGTTCAGACAGGGACAGTGTTGTGGTGAGGCATTAATGAAGAGAAGGCGGGTGCGAATCCGAAAATGTATTTGTGAGTCACGGCTGAGCAGGGCTCCTAAGACATACAGACAGTCGTCAAAGGAAAGCAAATACACTTAATAGCACTCTGTGGCTAGTTGGAGATGACGCATCCATTTAGGCTTAATCGTCAACTAATCTGAAAGGCACGGTACAAGGTTCTGTTTCTTTGTGATGGCCTTTTTCTTCATCACCTCTCCACTTCGGGTACTTCCGATCAAATAAAAAGTCGTAAACGTCGGGTGGCCGTGGCGCGTCGTAGTTGTATCCTCTGCTGACTCTAGACATGGCGTTGTACTCGGAAACTAAATAGACGAGTGGCAGGTACCACCAGCCTAATTCTTCCGTCGGGTTGCCCTCTATGAGCTCAAAGGGCTCGGAATAGATTTCCAGATAATTTTTGTCTTTCGGAACTTCGTGCCATATACCCTCCCAATTCTTCTCCACGACGGCGACGATGGGCTGCCTGGTGTCGAGCGACTCGAGCGACCGCCTATCGACCATAAGACAGCTGCGGAACCGCGCATTGGTGTATGAGTAGCAGCTTGCGTGGCACATGGGATCGCCTTCCCGAGGCCGAAGCCGCGATACGCCCTTTTCCAGCGCAATTCTTCAAACCGGCGACGGACGCCTGCTGAGGATAGGCCATCGAAGCGCGCGCCTTCGATGACTGGCCAGTCCATGTACCGCACGAGCTCCATGCAACGATCCCTTTCTAGCGATTTCGTGACCTCAGTAAACAAACTCTTCATGTACCGTTCAAACTTTCCATCATCACCGTAGGCTGTGCGGTAGGTCGGACATCCCCAGCGCGGTCCAGGTTGCCCGCCCAAGCGCAGTGGCGGTTCAACTGGTGAATCATAGAAGAGTGAAGTCTTGAGGTATGGGAACTTGACATTGCCCCCCTTTGCATACACCTGTCGTAAATAAAGAGATAGCGGCTGTGCCTTGGGTAGTTGTGCTGAGTACCATTTTGCACTAGAGCCAGGCGGAGGATGGCAGACAGGCCGTACAGCACTCGTCAGCAGCAGCTGTGGCATTCGCCGAGGCCATTTTCTCAATCGAGCGTGGCGCATCGAGACGGCACACGCCTAGACGCGTTAGGGCCGAAAAGGGTAAATTTTGTCAGCGCAGCAAGTCCAACGTTCGTTGAAGGGTCGCCAGAGAAGAAATAGCTGGCCGCTCTGGCAGAGTTTTCAGGAAGTTATAGGGGTGTAAACATTGCCAGGATGGCAGCTTTTGGCGCGAGGCAATATTGGCGAAACCCTTGTCTCGAATCTTGCGGCGCATCCAACGGCTGACCACGATTGCCCTAGTTACGATATATTGACGAAGCACTCTGATAGCCAGCGTACACAATAAATTAGAGCGATCCATGGGCAACATTAACACGGGCGGCGAAAGTAAATAGTGTACAGTGGGTGCTGGAAATGGGTGTCGGGAGGCATCTCCTGCTCATTGGATGGTACCCTAGAGTAATTGGCTGGGACAAAAACCTCACGCTGCGACAACAATTTCTTTCATGGTTAAAAAAATTTACACACTACATTATTCACCCACCCGTGAGAATTAATATACATGCTCCCATCCGTCTAAACAGGTTCCTAAAGCTCCTGCTTGGTAAAGTTCCCAAAGACTAGGGGGTCGCGGCTTGAAGCATTTAGTGCGTGGACGCTGGGTCGCCTACTGGTCAGGCTAAATTGGCCCAACAGCTCTGTGAATAGCCACCATGCGCTGGCCCAGCCGTCCCAAGGCAGCCGCACGATGTAGCGACAGACAATGCCCGGCGCCTGAAGGATTAAAAACGAAAGATGGGCTCTTGTTACGGGCATGTCTGCCTGCCACGACAGGTATGCCATGAGCGCCAGGTTCGCCGCGAAGCCCTTGGCCGTGTCCAGAAGCAACTCTTTCCACGGGGCGCCAAAATCTAGGATCATGCAGCCGATCCCCCCAGAGACCAGGCCGGAGAGCATGGCCACGATGCAGACCTCGTACGCCGGGTTCTTGCCTGGCTCGTATGGGCCGGTGCTGGGCTGGGACCAGTGCCAGCTCATAAGCGCGAAGCCTGGGAGGTTGGCTGTGAGGAAAAACAAGGATTTGAAAAGAAATACACCATAGCGTCGAGGTACAACAATCTCGCGGTAAAACACGACGGGAAGTATGACTGCAGCAACAAAAAACGTGATTTCCATGTTGGCAGCCGCCTCAAAATGTCCAGCTACAAGTATTTTAGCGACGCCGGCGCAGTATTTTTTCCGCCACTTCTTACCTGGCGAATCTTAGGCCGGACGAGTATGTACATAAGGTAGGATGTATGAGCCTTAGTTGCTGATGGTGCTGTTATATGCCCTCTTCATTTCCACTTTGACATCACCAACCAACCAACCACGCGTAAATCCCAAAACAGACTAGCGTATAATTTTGCCATTCCGCACCGCAAACAAATTCCTTTCCTATAAAACCCTCTCGCACCACTTCCCGCCTTTAGTTCTTTTTTTCTTCTTTTCTTCTTTATCAAAAAGCCAACTGAGCAGCCACGACCTTCACCCAGATTTTTTAACCCACGGTGTCGCGTTGCCAGTTCCCTTCGGGGAACTCGCTCAGAAGAGAAGAACCCTTGGATATAGGAAATTTCTCGCAAGATCGTTCGATTTCGTCGTTCGAATCCGTAGGCGAGATAATGCCAAGAAGGGGGGACATTTCATCATCGTGAAGACTTTTTTTTTTTCAATCTACGTAGGCGTCTGCTGTGCCGTAATTGCCAACATAATGTCGGCCTTGCAACTCCATCACTTCTGGATTGCATGAATTGCTGTCGAAATGTTGACAGCATGCGATGCTCTGTTGCGACGGTGTTCGAGATCTGCCTTGTCAAACAAAACACACGAGGCGAGCCCATTGATATCTATGATCGTACAATTGCTCGATGCTATCTGAGAGGATCCTCTTATCAACGGCTTATCCCAGCCCGTGCTCAATCCCGACCGACGACAGCTACTGCTTGTGCCCATCCAAGATTCTCTTTCCATCTTGCCGATGCTGCTCGCGCACGAAATTCTCAATATGCTCATCATGTATCGGCCTCTCTGGTAGCTGCGACGGATCTGGCTCCTCCTCCTGCTGCTGCTGCTTCTCTTGTTCTTCCTCTACCGTCTTTGGCTGGTGTCCCGTCAACTGCTGCAACGGCCCAGCTGCAGCGGGAATATATTCAGAGACTGCGCAACCGTCAGCAATATTCCTCTAAGCATCGCGCAATCCGCCCAAGTCAGAACTCACTAGTCTCAACGGCTTTTTGAATGGCGCCTGGCTCCCGGTAGTCTTCCGTCTGATGGCTGGCAGCCTCGTCGAGGTGCTTCTTAAACGGCTTGTCCGCTGGTGGTTGCATCTTGCTCGCTTGCGACGCCATGCTGAAAAATGCTTCAAATTATGTCCAATTATCGCACCTTCTTCGGGGAAAATGTTATTATTCGTAAATGTGGTTGATTTGTTGTGTTGTAGAGAGATTTTGGACAGAATTACGATTGAAACCTGGCCAACGCATTGATGCTTGCGTCCTGGCATGACGTCAAGAAGCAGCCGATCCTGCCCCTCCATCACCAGCCGCTGAACAATGCTCACCAACTTTTTTTTGGAGGGGCAAAGCGCGCAGCAGCGACGGCCTTTTTTCCTACCTTATCTTTAACCCAACGCCGCCTACCATATTGCTGCTGCCTCTGTGAGGCATCCACTCCTTTCTTTTGCATACTGCGTTTCGCATTGTCATTCCGACCGTCCAGTTTTACCCATTCATACGACAGCGGCTTCCCGCCCACCCGCGCCCAAAAATGGCGCCCATCCCCATCACAATCATCACCGGTTTTCTCGGCTCCGGCAAGACCACGCTCATCCTCAACCTCATCCCGCAGCTCCGCAAGAAGAACCCCTCCTACAAGCTCGCCCTCCTCAAGAACGAATTCGGCGACCTCGCCGTCGACTCCCAGCTCGCCTCCAGCTCCGCCATCTCGGGCGTCCAGGAGCTGCTCAACGGCTGCATCTGCTGCAACCTCGTCGGCCAGCTAGGCCCGGCGCTCAAGGAGCTCGAGGACACCGTCTCCCCCGACCGCATCATCATCGAGACGAGCGGGAGCGCGTTNCCCCGCGACGCTGGCGCTCGAGATTAACCGCCTGGCGAGGGACTCGGGGAACTATATTTTGGATGGCGTGGTGAGCGTGATTGACGTGGAGAACTGGGAGGGGTACGAGGATACGAGCTACACGGCCAAGATTCAGGCGCGATATACGGATCTGATTGTGTTCAACAAGTGGGAGTCGGCGGGCGAGGATCGCTACGAGGAGTGCGTGGATAGAGTGGGTGATTTGGAGGTCGACGTGGCCAAGGTCAAGAGCGACAAGGGCTTTATAGACATGGATCTAGTATTTGGCATCGATGGTGGGCTTGCGCAGCAGCTCACCGACGGCGAGCTGAAAAAGGACCACGACCACGATCACGATCACGCCAACGGCGACAGCCACTCGCACGACCACCAAAACGAAGTCGAAGTCCTCTCCGTCGAGCTCAAGGGCAGCAGCGCCGCCACGACAAAAATCTCCACAGACAAGCTGCAGAAGCTGCTCACCTCGGCGCCGAAGGACGAAGTCTACCGCATCAAGGCCGTCGCCACGCTCTCCGCGCCGCCTCGCAACTCGGACGCCGACGTTCCGGCGCCCGGCGACAGCCCCGCGGGGCGGTACATCCGTGAACTGGGCATTTGGGCGGTGGACGTTTACCCCCGTGGCGGTGTCGGTGGAGGAGCACGCGAGCAGCAGCGAGGCGGCGCTGCGGATGACGATGATCCTGGCGCGGTGCGAGAGTAATAAGTGGAAGAAGAAGATTGAGGCTGGAGGGTTGGTGGAGGCAGAAGGCGGTGATGGAGAGCTGGCGGTGAAGAGGATTTTATAAACATATTGTTGCATAAATAGAATATATATTAGATGCTGCTGAGCAGGTATACAGATGGATTAGAGCAGGCGGTTGACTTTTAACAGACTTGGAATATAGAGCTAGAATATTTACATCACGGAAGAGGTATATCCAAAAAGAGAAATAGACTGTTCATTACAAGATGATGCCGCTCGCTATGCAATTTATGTAGATGTCTGTGATGTGGCGCTCTGAAAACCTAAAAGTCCTCCCAGGAACAATACAAAAAAAAAAAAAAAAAGGCAATACAAACGTTTTCTAACAAAAACAGAAACAAAAACTTCTTCTTTTTTCAACTACAGGCTCACAGTCACAGTCATGTTGTTGCTCAGCACCATCAGCGTCGGGGGCAGCTCCGCACACAGCACCTCCACGTCGGACAGGTACTGCACCGTCGCGACCTCGTCGTTGCTCGTGCCTTCGGACGGGATCGGCAGGGTGCTCAGCAGCACCGCCGTGTCCTTGGAGTGCTGCCGCATGAGCTCGTTGAGGATGAGGTGCTGCGCGCGGCTGGGCAGGTCGTTGA
>JANAKD010000381.1:0-20900 GCA_027627215.1 Lecanicillium saksenae | reverse complement strand
CGCACTCCTGGAGGAGGACAAGACACCCGGCCGTGAAGGCGACGTGCGCCTCGCGGGCGCCTTGACACTGTACAAAGACGAGGTTCGTCGCAGGTCTGAGGGCAGCATGGACAAGGAGGTTGTGGAGAAGTTGACGACAGAGTCGGAAAGAGTAGCAGCGTTGGAAAAGTGGTTCAGAATCCCACTGACGGAAGCGGATCGTGAGAGCATCTACACCACGAACGTGGCACTTGACAAGAAACCAGAATAGTCATTGGGGTGTCTTACTTAGATGGATTACTTTTAGCAGTATATGGGATATCAATACCGAGCCTCGCATTTTTTGAGAACCTGAGCGCCAAATCAAATCACAGACTATTTTTCGAGCCCCCGTGCAGCTATGGCTTCCCAAAGCTGCTAATGCCCGCCTTCGCCGTATAGCTCGATGACCTGCCACATGTCTCCCTGGCACGCCACCGCGCCGTCCTGCTCCAGGACAATCTTCCCCGTCAGGATGCTCTCGCAGGGCAGCTCCCGCCCGCCCATGCGCACCGTCCTCGCCCACGTCGTCTCGTCGTCGCTCCGCTCCCAGCGCTCCAGCGCGACGCCCTCCTCGTCGCGCACCAGCGCCTGGCACAGCGACCCGATCCAGACCAGCATTCCCTTGACGNCGCCGGCGTCGACGCGCAGCACGGCGATGGCGTCGCTCGTCGGCGGCAGCAGGTCCAGCCACAGCTCGTCGTACTGCGTCAGGCGGCCGGTCGCCGGGTTCAGCATCTCGCCCTTTTCCAGCGTCGTGCCGTCCTCCTGCGGGTACATGTCGCCGACATCCGAGACGCCGGTCGGGTCGACGTCGCGCGAGCTCACCCAGTGGCTAAAGGTCGAGCGTCGGATCGACTCGCCGGTCGGGGCGGTGGCCGCTTCGGAGATGGTCGTGCCCGCAATCGCCCAGTCGAGCCTGTCGAGGGGCAGCTCGCCAGCTGTCGCAAAAAGAGAACGTATCAGTATGGCATAGGAAATTTTAGGATCTAAACACGGGGCTTTCCGGGAATATTCACGTACTGGGATCGCTGCTTAATTTTGTGGCGCCATCGCCAGCTAGCAGGATGCGCAGGTCCACGAAACGGTTTTGCGGCGAGGTGAGGACGAGAGTAGATGTCGGCTCAGATGCCTCGTCTGGATACCAGCGAATGTATTTTCTGTACGATACGGTGCCCATTGTTGGTTGTGCGATTGACCAGCCGCCTCGGCGTTGTGCGTCATAGAGATTTCAGAAATTGCGGAGGGCGGCGGGCATTGTTTTTATAACCAGATTCCGGCGCCGGGTCCGGTTGTCGGGGACCGCGGGGTACTGTGGGGTAGCACCGCACCAGGGCTGCTGATAAGTGCAGCAAGAGACCCAGTCAATGTTTCGGCGGTTTGCTTCTCGCCTCATGTGGACGGGACACAGATTCATTTGCATTATTGATATTGAAGGATTGGTGTATGCCCATTTGGGCGGATATCTCATAACTGCATATAAACTACAAGCAACGATGCATTAATCGTCTTTTACTGATTTCGTTCACACTTTGATCCATCCCCGTAACTTCGTCTTCATCATGTGCGATTGTTTTTATGACGCCGCCGCAACCTTGACAATTGAGGTCTGATCGGTGACGACAAGACCAGCAACAGCGGCCGAGGTCAGAGTGGAGAAAACACCAGAAACCAATGCAGAAAAGGCGAGGCGAGAAACATCGCCAGCACGAGCAGGAGCGAGCTGGGACAAAATACCAATCTGGATACCAAGCGAACCAATGTTGCCGAAACCGCAAAGGGCGTAGGTGGCAATCAACTGGGTGCGAGGAGTGAGGTCGGCGTAAGCCGCGTCGGTCGTGAGGGCGTGGAATGCATTGTATTCGTTCTGAGGAGCAAATTAGTTTCACACGTTTAGTTTTCATGACTGCAGAGCAACTTACGGTAATGATCTTCTCGGCAATGAGGCGAGAGACACTGAGGAGTTCGTGCTTGTTCTGCGGGACACCAAGTAGGAAGGCGACAGGGAAGAGGATGTAGCCGAGAATAGTTTGCAGCGTCAGCTTGGGGTTGTTGATGTTGATGTAGTGGCCCCACCAGGTGAGGAGACCATTGATGAGACCGACAACAGCGATGATGCAGAGGAGGGAGGCGACAATGGTACCACCAATCTTGATACCGAGCCAAGCACCGTTAGCAAAAGCGTGCAAGAAGTTCTCAGCCTTGTGCTCATCATCATCGGGGATAACGACGCGACCAGCAGTGAGGGTTTCTTCGGTCTCGGGGTATCGCAGCTTAGAAATGGCGAGTGACGCTGGGATGGACATGATGCAGGAGGAGACAAGCGCTTCCTTGTTCAAACCGAGACCAATGTAGCCAACAAGGACGGAACCAGAAATAGTCGCAAAACCACAAGTAAGAATCTGATGAATCTCGGCGTTGGTCATGTGAGGGACGAAAGGCCGCACCAGCATGGCAGATTCTCCCTGTCCAATGAAGGGTGTAGCAGCAGCCACAACAGCCTCTGCGCCAGAGACACCCAGAAGCCAGAAGACAAAGGTGGCAAACTTCTTGATGAACCACTGCAAGAATCCAATGTAGTAAAGGACCTGGACCAGGGAAATGAAGAAGATAATGGCAGGAATGACACCAATGAAGAACCAAGGCAGGTTCGCCGTCTTCTCATCAGTCAAGAACTGGACACCAGCATGGGCAAATCCCAGCAAATCACCAGCACGATCGGCGACGAAGCGGAAAATGGAGTAGCCAGCGCCTGTGCGAAGAACGAAGAGGCCAATAACGTACTGGGCGAGCATGCCTGCGATGACAGTGCGCCAGTTGACTCTGCTTCGGTTGGCACTGGTGGCCCAGAAGCAGAAGAGAATAATGGCCATTCCGAGCAAGCTGATGGCACGGTTACCGCGAGTGTTGTTGACGCTTTCTTTCGTGACAAAAGAGCCAACAAGCATAGCAGAAACGGTCACAGCAGCGCCGGCGGGAGTGCGCAGCTTAGGAGGGATTCTCTCATACACGACCACACCAGTGTGCTTCCATACGGCACGAATGGCGTTGCTGACATGGCGGCTAGGAAAGTGCCAGAAGAAAATTCGGAGGGTAACACAAAGCCAGACAAGAAACGGAATAATCCAGTTCTTGTCATTGCGATGGAGAACCAGAGAGGCAATCCACCAGCCAGTGAAGAGGAGCAGGAAGAAAAGGTGCACAATGATGCGGCCGGGGCCATCATAGAATGTGCGGAAAGCAGATCTGTACTCCGTCTGGCCCTCGACGTCGCGCTGAGCCAAAATACCGGGCTGGGGCTTCTCCATATCACTGTAATCAGGCGGGGTGCCAGAAGCAGCGCCGTCGTGATGCTTATGCAGAGGCAAGTCG
Organism: Lecanicillium saksenae; assembly: GCA_027627215.1. NCBI lineage: Eukaryota > Fungi > Ascomycota > Sordariomycetes > Hypocreales > Cordycipitaceae > Corniculantispora > Corniculantispora saksenae. The sequence goes on along the minus strand of JANAKD010000381.1, from coordinate 17,510 downwards.
GTTTCCTTGGTATATATCACATCGTTGGTGGGTGCGACGCCGGGCGCGTGGTGAAGGTGGCCGTGAGTGTGCTGGTGTTCGGGTTCCAGAGCAGGATCAGAATTGCGGCGCATACCAGGTGTGGTCTCGTGTGTCGCCTGAGCGGCAGGCTGCTGATGATCGGCCATGGCGAGAAATGGGTTGGCGTCGCTAGAGACGCGAGAGAGAAGGAAATGTAAGCTTTTTAACTTATTTTTCCCTTTTCTTTATGGTCGCAGTAGTGCGCGCTGTCGGTAGACTAGCAGCGGCGCAAAGTACAGGCTACTTGAAAAGTAGCAGGTCACAAATGCAGTAGCAATTGCAACAAAGGGCTCACAATTGAAGGTGCTGGTTGACGGCAAAGCAGCACAAAAAAGGCTACTTAAGCTGTCCGAGACCAGGGACGAGGAGTAGAGTATAGAGACGGGACGGAGGAAAGAACCTGAGGAACAAAAAGTTGAGTTCTGTGTGACGGCACAGACGAGTTTTTGTATCCACCGGGGTCGCCGGGGCGAGCCTGTCAGAATGGCAGGTACTCTCGGCTTGGGGTTCGTTCTAGCGGCTCTCTGCGACGCCAGCTCGGAGTGCAAGACAGAAGCGGACGTGGAGCTGAGGACCAGGAAGATGGCTGCGCTAGCCCGCTAGCCCAGCACAGAGCCATGTCGAGGAGGGGACCTTTTGCAGCCAAGGGGCCACACTAAAAGCGCCTCGCTGGAGAGGCTTCAGCAGCGTCCGCCGAAATGCATGATAGAATTCCGTGTGGGGAAGCCCTTTTTGAGTGCTGCCGAGTGAACCCTTGTCAGTTGGGGAAGGCGCTAAAAGAGGATGGGCAGTAATCCCACACCTGTAATTGCTCGAACGACGAGCGTGGTGTCGCCACGAATGCAAGCCTTGTATGGGGTCAAGACGTGGGCGACTGGCGACGGGCGACGGGCGTCGAGGCGCTGAGGTATCTCGTCGGAAGCTCGGCCTGCGAGGCTGCGAGTTGTGCATTGAGGCGCATCTCGACAAGTTATTCGCTGCATTTATTGCATCGGAGCTGGCCGCCAAGCAACTCCGCCGTGAATCGTTGTCGTTGGGCTGGTGTCTTCAATCATCTGGTTCTTCCTCTTCCTCCATCCTCCGCCATCTCGTCTTGCGCTGCAATTCTGCCGATAAATTGCCCAACAGGGGCTGAATAGGCTGCCACACCCATACAGGCTCGGGTTATCCGTCGCTAGCGCGCTGCTTGGGGCTTGAATGCGCCATGTTGCTTGGTGCTGCGCTGGGCTTGCAGCAATTCTAGATGCTGGCCCTTGTATGGTCTCGCTCGTTCCACCCCCCGCGCCGCCGCCTCGTCCCATGGTCTGGGCATCCTCAACTCTGATTTGACGGAACACCTATCCATTTTCAGGAGTCTCGCACCAAAGTCGATCTTGTTTCCCTCCTTGTCCAGCTTGAAGCCTATCACCTGGAGCCTATCCCCAGTCAGGCCAGACGAATAGCGGGCCACTCACATGCTGTACCTTCTTGCTCTCATCGACCTCGTGTCAGTCGCAGGCGCGCGTGCTTCTCCACTGCTTCAACGGCTTGGCCAACACAGAAAGGAAGAGGAAATTAAGGTTGTGGGCTGCAATATTATAGCATCTGCATGATGGTGAATTTGAAGCAATATTCTGGTTACGCAAACAGGCAAACGCCGACTTGCTGGTGTCTGCGCTGCCTGCCAGCTGGCGGCACGTTTCTTGCCAGCTGTCACTCGACACGCGTTATCTTCATATCTGCATTATCTTTGGCTCTGCACAATCTACTCCGTAGTATTGTTCCTATCATAGCCTCTGCATGCGTCGCCCAAGGCTCCGATCGTATCACACTGTTGCCATTCTCCCTTCCGGTAACTTGTCTATCGCAGCCTCGATAAGCTTCCACTGACACGACGACACCGAGCTGTGGGTATCAACTTTTTTTCCTGGCGGGTCGCCGAGCAGGGTCCATACAAGACATCCCCAAACCAACCCGAGCTCAGATGCCGTAGAAAGCGTCTGTCTGGATGAAGCCGCACAGATACTTCGTCCACTCGTTTGCGACAGAAAGCTAACTACCTTGCAACTCGAGATCGAGGGCCGAGGTTGTTTCCTGCTCTCGAGGTCTTTGGTCGCCAATCTGGCGTAGCAGCTCCTCCATGCAACGCAGCCAAGTGCTCGTGTCAGCGACAAAGGGAAAAAAAGTTCCAAACGCCACTGAGTGGAGAGCTATTCTCGGCGCGGCTCCAACACATCCACGCGAAAACTGGCACCCCCCCTTGTCGCCACCCGCAAGCCCGGTTGCACTTCGATCAGCACTTGGCCCCGAATTGGAAGCCTGCTGGAACTTTGGTTCCGCCACAGCGCCGGGCTTGTGCCCTAAATGAGAAGGAACAGTGTTGGTAGGCTAAACGACTGGCTGGGCAGCAACTTTGGTTTATTACTCAGGCAAGCAAGGGCAAAAACGCCGCCATCTCTTGAACGGGTTACGAGTAAGGTCGAAAGCGAGCCTGCAATGCGACGAAATTGCGGTTTGCGCCGGGGGAGCCGGGCGCCATGCTTTTGGGGGCAGATATTGGGCAATAGCCATTCTGGCAAATGAATATTGTGATGAGACTTTGTCTTTCGATATCTTTCGCCCCGGTCCAATAGGTCTGCCGGGCAGGGGAACCTCCACAGACTTGCCGCTGCGGAATGGTCTCGTGCTGTCAAAAAATTTTACCTCGAATAGCACCCCAGACTTATTTCTTGCGGGGTCCTGGGGGCCCGCCACAAAACGCCGTACGTGGGTATGGCGTGGCTATTGCAGGATGACAGCGTGCGCCATGCAGCCACCAGATCAGTGCGACTTTCCTGCCTCGGCCGCCGCGCTCACATCACAGAGACAATGTCTCGACGCGGGCGCTAACTGGGGTCTCGCGACAGTTGGCCAGCGAAGCTCCTCTCGACGTGTTCCAGAAGGTCACCCGTCTTACCATTGGTTTTTTAACGCTACATTGCATCAGTTGACCATGAGATAGCGATTATGGGTTTTCAATGGCGATTTCTCTTGCTGGTAGTATGCTTGCAAAGCGATCCCAACCAATGTTTCGACTTGGCAGGGCCAGCGTCGGCGGGCTCCGATGCATAGCAAGCCACTACAGCTTTCCTTGCTGCCGCCACCACAACCACCATCACCAAGCGAACGCGAGGCGCAACCCCAACAATGGACACCGAGTTAAGAGGCGTTCGTCTGAGCTTTGACTTTAAGCCCTTTGTTTCCGAAGTGCCCAACAACTTTGGCGACAGGCGGGCGCGGATGTAAGGTCTATCGCCAAGTGAACGTAATTATGAGAAAGAGAAAGACGCCTATTTACTTGATCTTGCAATGAGCCTTTCTCTCTCAAGTTTTATTTGCAATATGATTCCAAGTGCTCTGATCCCGTGTATCATCGGCTTAACAAGCAGGCTGTATCGTTTCATCTACTCGCAATGCATTTCTCCATCCAGACCACACTAATAATACAAGCCCAGCTACCAGTTTCTCTTTCCGGGGTACATACATGCAATGCCCCAAATTACCTTCGCTACCACGCTTGTTAGTCTGGTACGGGGTACATGTGGCCTCTCGTTTAAAACTCCCGCGACCAACCACTTGCCTTTGCAGCTGCACAGCGCAAGGCTACACACACCATACATGCGCTCGCAGCACTAACCCGACGCCACGCAGTGCTCTAGCCAGTCAAGGCCAGGCGGCATGCTTTTCCAGATTCAGCTCGTTCTCGCTATGATTAATTTACATAAAAATTCGGCCCGTCACTGCGCCGCCACCAAACTTTTGCCACAGCACACAAAGTCAAGCAAAATAAATCGCAAGCCAAAAAAAAGTGATGGGAACAAGTTGATGTGCGATGAAGAAAGCGCCACCAGGGCAGGGAACATAGGCTACGAGAAAGCGCCAAATAGCTGGGCAATAAGTTTGAGGCTTGCCCGCCTTGCATGGCTTCTCCACGATTGAAAGCAAGCTCTCTTTGCCGTGTTTGAGTCGCCCATTCTGCGCTCGTGTCTACCCCAGTTTACCCCGTAGTCTCCGTTTCCCACACCGAAAAGCGCTGTTCACTTTTCTCCCTCCCCTTCTTTATTTCCCCAGAGAGAGCCAGGGGGTGGTTGCAGCGTGAGGGGGGGAGAGGGGGCGGGAGACCGTTGGGCCGGAGGCGGCCGATGAAGCTCTCCTCTGCAGACGACTGCTCCAAACCCCGCAGCCCCGGCCTTAGCTGTTGATTCTTTCCCAGACCGGGCAACCAGACACGCGACAATGATGTAGCCGCCCCAAATGAAATGAGCTTTTCCGTAGTTGCCGGTCGCCCTTTTCTTCGTTCGTGTGGCCCTGTCGCAGATTGATGCAAGATGTGATTGCCCCGACATCTCGGTGAGTCTGCTCCGTGACATGCCACCCCCGCGGCGCCCGATCTGAGTTCGGCGAGCTCAGCTTGCATTAATGAAGGGCCACAAAGATCGGATGGAGGAAGAAGTTCGCCTTGTAAATATTGGCTGCATAAAATATCTATCATACGGATGCTGGCTTTGTGATACATCATTCAATGCAATACTATTATCACTACTACTCGCATCTCTCCCATGCAGGATAAACAAAAAACCTCGGTCCTTTACCAAAACAAGAGAACATAGGAAATGTCGCAAATCAAAACTCCCAGCAAAAAGCTCCATGCATGTTTTTTTTTTTTGTTCTCATCTCCCTTGCCACGTCATTTGGAGTCTCCCATCAACCCCTGGCATGAAGCCAGCTCATTCGCCTCCTCTAAAGCGACGATTGAACTCCTCCACCGCCACGCCCACCATCTTGTACAGGAAATTTCTCTCACTGCCACCTCCCACCGGGATGAATGGCCCATTGGCCCCGCCGCGCAGAATGAGGCTGACTCCAGTACGTTCCTTGGCAATGGTTTGAATGTCCTTGAGCGGGACGTCCCACTCGCTCGTAAGGCGCTTCGAGCGGATAAGCAAGATGCGCGCATACGTCACCATGACCACCATGTCTTCCCGGGGTAGTTCCAGGTGACCAATATACTGCTCGTCAAAGTACTTGCCATTGTCGACTTGCTTGAGCCAGTATTGTCCCATAGCCTCACGAGCGTTGAATGGCCGGACCACGCCATCGTTTGAGATGAAACGTGGGAATCGAGTGCGGTCCAGCTCAGTGCCGTCAAAGACAGTCGTGGTGTTACGGATTCCTTCGCTCAAGTTGCTTGCCATGTCCAGAACGCCAACGGCAGGCTTCGTCGCAAGACCAAGTACTCCCTTGCCGACACCCTTGAAGAAGCCCAGGGCGCCTTCTTGTTCTGCGCCTTCAAGTGGCTTGCGGGCCAGACCGCCGACACCGGACGCAACACTGGTGAACAAGCTGTTTGCGCCTGCAGTAACACCATACAGGGCATGCTTGGGCCTGTTTCTCGCACGCGTAATGCGTCGGCGATCTTGAAACTGTTTGTCGAGCGACGCTGCCGCCAGACCTTTGCTAAGACTGCCGGTGAACTTGGAGAAACTGTCGCTGAAGCCAAATACAGTCTTTTTCGCAAATGACGCGGCGCCTTTTGCAATACCCAGTCCAAATTCCTCTGGCTTGTCGGATAGAATAAGTCCTTGGTAAGGCTCGTAGAAAATGTCTGTTACTCCAGATGAGATATTGTTGAACAGGCCAACTGGATTGCCCAAGAAATCGGCTGAACCGAGAATCTTGTGGATCTGATACATTACTTCCTGGCTGTAGTGGTTGGAGATATTTTGTATCAGGACCTGTGGTGTGACACGAACATTGTCTAACATCAGGGCGTTGAATCGAATTGGCGCATCATTGACGTTGCCAAGAGCCATGGTCAACACATTCAGCACAAACATGAGCGGATTGCGCGTCGAAGTCTTATCTTCGGCGTTGACGCGCTCTGTGCGCATGAAACTGAGATCAACCTGCATCGGCTGGATGTTCAGGACTTCAAAGTAGATGTCCTGACCAGACTGCATCTGGCGTGGCTCGGGAATATCGAGGCTCTCGTCGCAGAGCTTGCCTTCTTCATCAACCATGGTCCAGCTCGCACCCTTGACGTTGGAAAAGTCGAGGAGCGCAAAGATGAAGTCTTCATCCAGCTCAAGCGTCATTTGCTGCAGCAACACAGAGGCATACTTGATATATGTGACGCCATACGAGTCATCTTTGACCCTACTGATCATGGCATGCAAGGACGGGTGTGCATCAACCTCATTAGCCTTCTTCTGTACCACACTGGGATACAGAACCATGGGGAAGATGCCTCCGTAGAGTTGGTTGTCGATTTGCATCCACTTCACTTCTAAAGCAACAGTCTGGATGACAGGGGAATCGCTGTAGCGGAGCTGGACGTCCTTCAAGCTGACATAGGCCAGCTCCTTCAGTTGAGAATTGATGAGCGAAAGGCCAACGCCAGCCAGCTTGAGCTGGGCTCGGAAGGTCTCCCCTGTATCTTGATCTTTGACTTCGAATCCATCCGTTGCAGTGTTGGTCCGCGACAACGCCTTCGGCTTGTAGACACTCTGGCTTGTGCGGAAGTTGCTAAGAATCAGTGTTTGCGTCGGCCCATCTGCTGCCACATTGATATCGATAATCTTCTGCTGGCCCGTCGATCCAATAAACTTCATGGGAATCTGGTTGCCGATTTCTGCCAACTTGACGTGACGTTCCTTACCGCCCGTAGCGATGACAAGCTCTCTGAATTTAGCCGCGGGGAAATCCCAAGCATATGGCATGATGCTTCGCGGAGGAAGTCTATAACGGATTGGCTTCCAACCACTTCTGTCCTCGTCATCATCCTCCTCAACGGTGGGGTTGGCTTGGTAGAATGTGAATTCAGTATCACTTTCATTGCGCATAGAGAAGGGCCAATTCTTCGTCTCTATGCTCAATTGAATGAAGACGGTAGCGTCCTCCATAAGAATCTCGGCGCGAATGAGACGCTGGCGCTGGCCAGGTTTGGCGATCTTGATATGCGTCGTGCCAATGTCCGCGATGTTGAAGGGCGCTGTCCAATGGCTATCAACACCTGCGTAGCACAAACTCAACTGTTTGACGGACCCCTTCTGCATGAAGTGCAGCGGACGAAGAGCGCCTTGTGCCAGAGTCAAAAATCCTGGTGAGCTTGATTCGCGAACGTAGATCTCCTCGCCTAGCTTGTTCTCGAGCACGAAGCGAGGTGACAGTGTGACTACTCGCGTCATCTTGTATTTGCCTTCACCAGAGTTGACTGTAATACCGATATGGATCTCCTTGTTGTTGGTGGCGGAATTGAGGATGACTTCCGAGTTGCTACCGATGGCATCGAAACTCTGCGGTTTGCTCCACTCTGAATCTCCAAACTTAAGCAGCGCGCGATTGCGGTTATCTTCGCTGCTGCCGTAAGAGAACATGAATGGCAGGGCCTTGGCTTGTTCATCCTCGTAACGGGTAGCCAACGCAGATTGGCCAGCCGCGACGCGAGCGTTTTGTAGGAAGCTCTTGGCCTTGATGTTCAAATCGAGTCCAGATTTGTTCAATACGACATATGGGCTGTAAACAGTGACCCTGAAGGCTCCGCCACTCTTGGGGATCTTGAAGTAGTGCAGGCTAAGGTTCAGCGGCAATCCCTGTTCGTCCTTGACCACCAGCTTGCTCTCCTTGCGGAAGTCATCGCTTCTGCCTGGATTGATAATGGAGAAATCGCTTGCTTTGAAGACAGTATCTTGCATATCGATGCTCAGAAGCAGCAAATGCGAGAGTTCGACGACGTGAACTGGACTGACCCCTCCCTTGCGCAAGAAGTTAGACCAGTCCTTCTTTGTGTTTTTGTCGTAGATTCTGTATTTGAAATCATATGGTAGCAAGTTTTCGATGGTGACAGGAGCGGACAGTTTGATCCTCATGTATGGATAGGTTCGCGTCATGGGGTTAGACTTGCTAAACTCTGCGTGCGCTTGGAAGTAGAAAGGGTCGCCATTACCACCCTTGCAAACAAGTTGCTTTGTCGGTCTCTCCAACAAGTCACGCCACCATAACTTGTCTGTGCTCCATTGATATCCAAATCCACCATCGGGGCGGACCAAGGCGGATTTCTCGTACACAGCGCCGACCGGAAGTGGTCGCGATTCGCCCGGTGCGATTTTCTCGATCTTCAGAAGATGTCCCTCTTGCGTATCATAAACGCCAAGTTCAACAGGAATCTGTGTCGCATTTTCGACGACTAACGGTGAGCGCAGAGTAACGTATTTGACGTTATCATCACCCAGAGTGACTTCGACGCAGAGTCGATGTAGTACGCCGTTCGCCTTTGGCCGGAGCCCGTACAAAAACTCGCCTTCTCTGTTCAAAAGCACGTTCTTGACTGGATCGAAACCGCTGGCTTCTAGTTCAATGACGGCGTTGTTTTGATTGGCCTCTGTCAGAAGGTTTTCACGCATCTTCTCCCAATGCTCGAAGCTCCACGGCCCCTCTTGGCCATCATCCAAGTGCAACGTTATTGGTTCCTCGCTGATAGGGCTCTTTGATTCTAGAGACACGCTGAAGCCAGTGTAATTGCGAATCTTGTATGGTGCTTCCGTTCCACGAGGTTTCCCCAGAACGTCCTGCTCAGTCGTGAGGAAGTCAAACGACTTGGATGCCAGGGCAATTGTTGCAGTAGTCAGCGTGATGTCAAAGGTCTTCTTGGAGGTGACATCGATGGACAGAAGTCCAGATTTGGGGTTTCGTGCCACACCAAGGCCGACTTGCCAGGGCTCCAGAAGCGGCTCCCAGCTGGATTTGGAGAAGTTGTAGACGTTGGAGTACATGTCAATGGCGGCCTCGGCCTTGAGACTTGACGACCAGTTTTCAGCTGTAGCTGTGAAGCCTTTGATCCCGATATCAAGAATGGGCAGTTCGTGCAAATCGCCAATCAAAACAATGCGAACTCCTTCAACGGTTGCGGAGAGTTCCTCACGTCGAGCCACAGCTGTGGTTACAGTTTGAACTGTTTTGTTGGATTTAGCCGCAGTGGTCTTCGTGACTTTAGTCTTGGCCATGGTCGAGGTGCGGCCACTAGATGCTCTTTGGCTCAGGCCTGCCTTACGAAGCTTGCGAGCCTTCTGCTCCGCGGCGGTTTCTTCCGGTTCCTTTGTATCAGTGCCCGAAAGCTCACTTGCTTTGCCAATAATCTGCAGCGCAAGCAAGATATCACGCAATGAGAGGCGCAGAATAAGGGGTTCAATTTCAAGATGAATATTTGTTAGCTCAACCTGAGAGCTGTCCATGTTCAACTGAATTGAGAAATCGTCAATGATGCGCAAGCGCGATGTCTCAAACTTGTCCATCCGACAAAGGAACATTCCGATTTGGGAAACCTGGAAGGTAAGGGCATGTTGCTTCGACAGAAGTACCTGTCTGATGCTCAGAACGATAGCTTCAGAGCTCGAAGTAACTGGATTGGCGATTAGAATCACCTGGGCATCCACCAAGTTGACGCGGAAAGCCATGTTCATGGTTGGCTTTTTGGCTTCGACAGCCTGGCCAGTCAGCTCGTCGGTACCATGCTGTTTCGAGACGATAGATGTAGACAGGCGAGACTCCGAGCCTCGTCGGCTAGCTTGCGTGGAGTCTCTATCAGAGCCATCGATGGTCTCTCCGATACTCTCATCATCCATTGGGCTGGATTCATCCACCATTAGGCCCTCAGAAGCAAATTTCTGGATTGCGAAGAGATAGTCCAGTGCGAAAATAACCCGGGGACTATCAATTGTCGCCATCGCAATGAGATTTCTTTCTCTGCCACCAGACATGGTGACACTGGCCATGAGTTGTTGTGCTTCTTTGTTGTTGGACGTCATGATACGGCGGAATTTGTTTGACTCACGCGGACGGGTATCGAAGATGGAAAATGACTGTATCAAAAGCTCTGCTTCAAGGGAGCCGTCCGAAAGCATGCGTGTCTTCACTTTAGTGTCGTCCAGTGAGAAGCGTGATAGACTTGAGGCTGCGATATCACCGAGGGGCTCATCTTCATCCAAAGCCAAGATAAGTTCCAATCCAATCGTGTTGACTTTGAACACTAGATCTAGAGTAGTCCAGGCATTCTCGATGGATGAGAGTTCGGGTGATAAATCAACCAACGGCTGGTCAGATTTGTCATTTTCCACCGGGGGTGCGTTCTTCGCTCGCTGGAGAGTACCTTCGTCCACCATTTTGGCTGCCTCTTCATCTGCGTCATTGCCTTCTCCTGCAAATGCTGCTGGCACGGACCGAGAAATCTCCATCAAGAATCGCATTTGATGTTGTGTGAGGCGAAGTTTTATATCGGATACTGATCCTTCAATTTCTGTGTCAGGTCGTTTGACGCCCGGCTTGTGCTCTGCATGAGTGATATTGAAGCCGAGGTCGACTTGGTCAATCATTTCGAGCTCCTCGAGTCGCTCGTCAGAATAGTTGAATTCTGAGGTGAGCCTGATGTTTCTGATACCTGCAGATATTTTCATCGCCACATCTGCATTCGCGCTATCGTCAATAGGTGCAAATTTATTCTGCGCGTAGATTTCACCGAGGTATGCAGTGATGACATCTCTCTTGGCCTCGCCAGAAAGGACGACTCGGGGGAATACGACGATGGGCGTGTTGACCACAACATCAAAATGAATTTTGCTCGGGTTTTGTTGGATTTGATTTGCACGATTCATGGCCGCTTGGCGAGCAGCGTTGTAGAGGGCCTGCATCTTGCCAAATTTTACGAGGAAGTCGATGATTTTTCGGAAAGGCTCCTCAAGGAAATTGACTTTGACCGAGCCAGCTCGTAGGAAAATGGAGCTATCGTAACCTGGGTAAGCCTTGGCATTTGCGGGATCGAAGGTCTCGTATCTAAAATCGGCCAAATCATCTCCTTGAATGGTTACCAGTTTTCGGAGGTTAGAGTCTTCAGAGACACCTTGGTTGACATCATCTAGCAACTGCAAATCTCCAAGTTTGGCAGAGATGCGCATTGTCTTCCCGCGGAGGAAGATTCCAACGTCAGCCTTGTTAAAGGAGAGCGTCGCGAGTCGGATCCCGTCGTTATTCAAGATCAGCCGAATACTCTTGAGATCAACTTTGACGCGAATGGAGCCGGCCGCAGCATTTTTGTTAGCCTCAGTCAATTGCTCCTCGCCATCAGATGAGCTATCATCCGAGTCCGAGGCGGTAATTTGATTCGGCTCTGGTTCCTCCTCGGGATTCGTGAACGTTATCAAAATGAAGTCGAGTAGAGTGAGGAGCGTTTTTCTGGTCACAATCAGATTGATAGTTGATACTGATGTCGTGATGTTGGTCTCAATTCCTTCATACACAGGCATGAACTCCGGTGACTCCTTCTTGACTCTCATAAATTTCACGTTCACCAGACTGCGGCCTTCTTGGAGATCTTCGCTGTCTCCAGACGAAACTATTGACTTGAATTCTTCAGGCGGGTTGTCCACAAAGTCATCAACAGTTACTGCGCCAAGAGATACTTCAGCCGCCATGTCGTACTGCCTGGTGTAGAATGCCAAGTCAAATCGTTCCGCCACAAGCTCCACGAGTAGGATATCGGCCTTCTTTCTATCCGGGTCACTTCGAAATAGAGATCCCTTGAGAGTGTCGACTTTGAAGTCGAATTGGAAGATACGCTGTTGGATTTTGAGGTGCTCATTGGCCGTACCGTCTGAAGCGTCTTCAAAATCATCGTCGTCATCATCGATATCATCCAGCACAACGGCAGTATGTGGCTGTAATACATCATGAGCAGAGGAAAGACGCCTCTCTCGTAACGTTTTTCTGCGCGATTTGTTGGATACTGAGCTAACGGCCCGTGGTCGTGTTGGTTGTGCTTTTTGTTCTGGTCTGGGTGGGGGCGGTTCATCGCCCAATTTCGGAATAGCAACATCGATGATTCGCATCAGATTTTTATACTTTGAGTCAGACACCATGGCATGCAGAAGAGGAAGATGACCTGACACCTTGAGTTTCGTCAGATTTGGAGCTTTTGGAATGATTGACGTGGCCACCACGAAATCAACGTTGATTTGTTCGACGACATGGAATTGGGATCCGCCCTTGGCGAGATACTGTTTCGTTTCTTCAATCGAGGGGCCAATCAAAACCTGCGTAGACGTGAGCTTTACGAGGAATCGGTCATACATGGCGGACTCCAAACGCTTGAAGTCTTCGTCGTTGTATGACTGCCGTTGTTTGGATTGAATTTCTTTCAACGTGCTCTTGTCGACAAGCTCACTGTTGACATGAATATGACCAGCGTCAACAATCAAACACGTGGAGTCCTGCGTAGTGATGCTGACAGGCACAATGATAAGCGGCGCCTGCAAGTCAAGTTCGGCGTTGATCGTTTTGTGCTCTTCAAGAGCGAATTCGAGACCGGCTCTCGTTTGCTCTCGAAGACCTTCAACAGTGGCGCCAGCGGACTCCATAAGAGCAGTAATAGACTCTAAGTGTCGCTCGGGTGGCCTGAAGAAGTCGACGATGCCAACAACGAAATTTGGGTTCCAAACAATTTCAAGTGGTTTCAGCTTTCCAACAACAGCAATATCACCTTCTCTTTCGAGTGGGTTCTTTTCTACTTCGAAGGAGAAGAATGGCTCGTCCTCTGTAGCTTCGAGTTCCAGTAGAGACAGCCTCTTTCGACCTCGTTTGGAAGGTGCATCTTTGACACGAACGATTTCGGGGTATAAGCTGTCGACAGTGGTGCCATCATTGACACGCAACCCGCCGAGGCTAACATTTAGCAGGGTAGAATCGGTTCTCTGCAATGCTTTGGCTTTGAAAACGTCAAAGTGAAGGCTGAGAAGATCCATGGCTTTGTTATTCGCATTTTTCTTCAGTGTGAAGCTTCCCGTGCTAAGAGAGGCTTCGAGACAGAGTTTGATGGCTTCTCTGGGGAGGTCGACAGATTCGGCAATTGCTGTCTTTTCATCCCAATCGATCATGTCGTAAAGCTCTTTCCGCTGCTCTTCCGTCATTTGAGTATTTTCTTCGTTCTCCTGGATATTGCCCTCTGGTTTGGATCCCCACATCCAAGCCAGCCAGCCTGTCTGCTCCTGTTCTTGAGGCTTCTTAAGCGCGGCCGCATTTTCCTTCTTGAGCTGATTTCGGGCCAACGACCGCCAAAAACGTAGATCCTCATAATCAAGTTTCCACTCTAACTTGGACAGGTCTTCGTTTTCCTCGGGCGTAAGTGGCTGCTGCTGCTTCTTTTTCTTGAATAGCTCAATGTAACGTGTTCGGTCGTCGCGGCGTTCTTTGAAGTAATCCCAGGACCATTTCCGATTTCGCTCGTGAATCTTGCCTAGCACAGCATTACCAGCGAAGCGGAACCATGCGCGAGGATCTTCCTTGACGGTAACACCCTTTGGTTGCAGGGCTTTGTACTCTTGATGGCGGATGAAATAGTGGAATAAGTCCACCATCATCAGCGCATCACGATATTGGTCATCATCCAATACCAAACCAATTTCTTCAAACAAGAGATTCGCTTTGAACTTTGGAATTCGTACGTCGTCGCTCTTGTCGAGTTCGATCTTTGCTTGGCCATTGACGGGTCGAAGGATGTATTGATGGTTTCCATACACTGCTTCAGTCTTCCCAACCATTTTTCGGAATTGTGCGAGCACCTGCTCGCGAGGAGTATTTTCAAGGTCTTGGTCAGCAAACAGGCTGGTGTCGGTGTTCCAGTACACGGCGAGGGCGCCGAGTGTGGCGAGCTTGTGTGTGACGTTGGAAGAATCTTGGATGAAGGTCGGCTTCCATTGTCCATCAGTGCTGATAGCACTGAACTCTTCAAGAGTAAGACCCAGGGCGAATGGGTGTCCGGGGGCAGAGATGGAATCTTCGTATCGAACGTGGATATTCTTGACCGTTACCTGCAGATTGTCAACAATTTTCGTAACCAGGCTTTGCGTAAAGCTCTGGTTCTTCTGCTGCTCTTCTGCACTCATGCCCTCGCGGTTTCGCTCCTTAAGCATTTCGGCGCTGTCAAGCTTCTCCATCTTGACGCGCTGACGACGGCTTTCCTCCTCGTCCTCATCGTACTCGGCCTCCTCCTTGGGGCTGGCGAGCAGGTAGACATCTTCTATGAAGACCTTGACGGGAGCGCCGCGGATATTGGACCAAGGAATGACGAGGGTGAGCTCCCCGAGATGGCCATGGATTACGTTGATGGGAAGCTTGAGCTGGTCAAGAGCCTCGCGGCGCAGTTCGAGGTTGCGCAGCTTGACGTCACCAGACCAGATACCGACCTTGAGCTGTGTAGGGTCAAAGTTCTTGACATACATGCCCAGGAAGCGGTTCAGCAACCCGGCAACAAGCCCTTCCAACATAGCGGCTGGCGTTTAGCCGTAACCCGGGCCGGGAGGATTGGGATTGGTTGTAGGTTGTACTTCGTTCGCGGTGGGACCAGGGTCTCTATGAAGCCAACATTGGATAGCGATAAATTGAGGTGGCTAAAACATTTGCGTTGTCGTGAGGTGATGAGGTGGTAGATGCTGTCGAGCCGTGGACACACAGTCGGGGGCAGCCGATGGAGGGGCTGCCGGTGAGTGTTAGCCGTCGCTATCAATGAGGGGGGAAGCAGGCGGGCAACCTACAACGTAAAAGGGATGTAAAAATGCAATGATAGCGAAAAACAAATGCGATGCAACAGCACAAGAGGCAGCGTGGCTTGTTGGAGTGCGTCGATAGAGCTGTGTATAACGTGCAATAGTGACGGGAGAAAAGTGGTGGAGAGCAAGGCCGGGCCAGCAGCTGGCAATGACGTGTGCGATAGGTACCAAGGCGCAAAGCAGGGCAGCACAGCGCTGTCGAGCAAGGTTCACAGCCCAGTCAGTGGGGATTGTCTAGCACGGCACCGAGGTCCTGAGCTGGGCACTACAAATCAACAGGAGACTTTTGGTGTATTTTCTACGCCGTCTAGCGCTGTTTCGAGGCCCTGATAGCTGCCAGGTATGCCCTGCACTCCACATGTCGACCGGTTCAATGCCGTCTATGACGTGGGGCTGAGCAGGCACCTCGTTTGCTCTGCCTGTGGCGCCTGTGGCTAGAGCGATCACGTGTTGACGCGTTTAGTATAGGGTAGGGAAAGAGATGAAGTCGAATCGGAATAAATAGAGGAGATAATGTGCGATGGGTCGGCGGCTGGGAATTTTATTGTTTTTAAATTGCGAATCTCGTCTTTGAGCTGTCCGGAATTGTCTGCTTATCTATCCTGGTCGGTGCTATTGCAGCAGATTTACCGGACTTATTGTTGAAAGTGTCGACACCAATACCGCTGTTCACACGCAGCATAAAGTGACGTGGCAGTGGTAGACAAATTCAAGAACCCCCGTAAAACTGTATCCGGAGAAACTCATAAGAGGAAATTGCATGTCCTCGGAAGCTGTCATCACAAGCCACTACACTTGTTGGTTCTCGCTCATACTGTACCTTGCCTGAGCGGAGCTGATTGCTGGTAGTAATGGCTGCCGCTTCTTTCCTCTCTACTATTATAGCTTAAAAACAAGTAAATCCAACTCGACGAAATTCTGCTTTCACAAAAGTCGCCTACGTAACCCGATACACTTCTTGCTGCGCAAGCTCCCAGCATACATACACCGACAGCATAATGCAGTAGCCGTGCTCGTTTGCGCTAACATCCAACTGCCGCGAGAACGAAGCAGCCAATCATGTCTCCGCTAGCGCACCAGTGACACACCCCATCCGCCCACCTTGCTTGTTCCATGCGGACAGCCAACCGACGCAGCATCGACAACGCAACGGCCTGCATGCTCCATAGCTTATTTCCTGGAACTGGGGTTCCGCCTGCAAAGCTACGCCGTAAGGCTGGTCTAGGATCGATGAGCTGCGGCGCGCCGATTAAACGCAATCTATAAGACAAGTGCACCACCTCCCTCGCTCTCATGGCACACGCCAATCCCCCCAAGGCTAGAGACACCCCGCTCTCCCCGGGCGAAGTGCGGAGCCGAGACATTGATAATAAGTCGCCGTTGCCGTCATCGGGAGCTGTGATTGCCTCGCCGCCCACTGAGAATGAGGCCTCAAGTCCGCCGCGGCAGAAAAGATGGGCGACCAAGACCCGGACGGGCTGTATCACCTGCCGGTATGTACCCCTAATGGTTTGCCTCCGCCAGCGCGTTCACGGGTGCTCGCCGACCATAAAACACGACGCGGCTAACACTGTACAACCAGCATTCGTCGCGTGAAATGTGATGAGGCAAAGCCCATGTGCAAACGTTGCATGAATTCAGGACGCATGTGCGACGGATACAAAGCTGTACCCAAAAAGACATCAAAGCAGAATGCCGCAAACTCCACTTACGAAGCAGCTGAGTTGCAGACCAGCCTAATAGATTCCACTCATGCTGCCTATCAGCCTGGGCCAAAATCACGATTCATCCTTGCCGGCAGCCATTACGATATCCAATGCTCACTTGTTCCACCGGACTGGGACCTGGTGGAGGCGTTTGACTACTGTATGTGAACATCGCTACTCCTCACATATGCATAGAAAGTGTCGGCGTACTAACATAGTCGACTGTCCGCTACAGATTATCGAACAATTCTGCCAAGTCTAAATTCAAATCATTTAGATGAAAGCACCGTGACATATCGGCCAACCGCCAGCAATCTTGGCTGCAAGACAAGCTTCATCACCTTCATCTTCAGCAACCGAATAGCGGACGCCGCCAAAAACCGGGGCACACTCCGCAGTCCGGAAGATATGCCAAATGACCAGTACCTATGGACTGCATTTCACGCGTCCATGATCAGCATGCTTGCAATAATCAACGAAAGACTGTCGAGCACGGAAGGTTCTGTTAACGACTCCGTATTCGTGAGAATCGTCGATATGCTAAGTATTGATGTAAGTTTCATATGGACTCAGATGTCGCAAATACCATTCAATACGCGAATACTGACACACTCTTTTATATCAGCTCACTCTGCTGGGGAGCACTTGGCAAGCGCACCTTCATGGCTACGGCGCCTTGTACAGAATGCGAGGCGGCTATAAAAGACTGTCAAAGACGCTCAGAGATTACAACCATCAATTCCAATACGTGTTAATGTAATGTTTCCAAGCAGAGAAGTCAATTGGAAGGCTCAGAAGAACACTGCTAACGATGTAACGCAGGCTCCATGTGTTCGCCAGCACAACAACTCCGGCGTCGCAACTCCTCACCATCTTCGACGACCTGACGCCGGAAGAAATATATCAAGTGTTTACGTTTTCGCTCTACAGCGATGTGCCGTGCTCGAGCCACATCTTCGGGGACCTGATCCGCATCAACCGGCTGCGCGCTCTCCTCGCCGCCGGCGCCTCCATCAAGAGCTTCATCCGGCCCGCGACGCGGCAAGTCTACAACCACATTGCCGAGTTCACCGTCGACGGCTGGGAGGAGCCCTACGGCGTCCCCGACAAGCCCGAGATGGGCATCTTGTGCCGC
>JANAKD010000380.1:0-20904 GCA_027627215.1 Lecanicillium saksenae | reverse complement strand
GGTTTTCGGTGGAATAATCGCAGAGAGGTGATGATGATGGATGAAGCGGCAGATGCTGGAGGCTCGAGTCGGTTGTGTGGTTTTCCAGCAACGTCCGGGAGAGGGGTGATGGCCGTGCGACCTGGACTTGGGTTGACTGACTCCTGGCAGGCAGGAGAACGAGTGGTGAGTATGGGCCTGTCGGTAGTAGTAGCAGCAGGTACCTCCGGTATGGCTGACAACGGTTGGCGGCGCACTTGGTGGTGGTGTGTTGCGGTGTGATGTGGGGAGGGGGGGGGTCACTTTGAGGAGGGGCGGCCAGTTCACAAGGTGGTAAGTTGGCACGTTTTAGTACGTAGTTTTTTTTTTTTTAAGGATATTTGCGCGGGGAGGGGGAAAAGGGCGTGAAAGAGCGCCTGGATTGGGAAGAATGCAACGTCGACAAGGAAACTGGATAGCTTCTGGAAGGGTTTAGGAATTGGCTTGTGGCTATATCGAAGCACGTATTGGATGTTTTGTGTGGTTACAGCAATTCCTCGAGGTACCTTGGGTACCTTGGCCTGCTGTATCGTGGGCTGACCCCGACAAACTTGCACTAAAGGTACATGGGCACAGGGAATGCACCAGTTGATGCCTCGATGCTAACCTATACCTCATCCTTCCAACACACACGGCAGATGCGCAATCACAACGTTACTCCTTCTCGACGAATCGCATCCCAACTTTGCCACTCGGCTTAGACGTTGCCTGATTATCCGTCTCCCGGCCTCTCATCCGTGGTAGCAACACCGACGCCAAGCAGCCAGGTACAGCCGCCGCCCCGTCACCCATCATCATCAACCTCGTGCAGCGCATCACGCATGTATGAACATGCATCTCCGCCTCTCCGCCTCTCCGCCCCTCCGTTGCCAGACTCGATTGCTACGACGCATCTCACCGTCACGGAACTTGAGCCTCTCCCACCGACTCCCAACTCGGCCACAAAGACGGAACGGACATTGGTGGGGTACCCAAAACTGCGGATGGACCCAACCTTGGAGTCTCGCGAGGTGCGTGCATTGCGACGGCCTGGGCTTTGGCTTCTTTGACCTCCAGCACAGGCCCCCCCTTTCTGCTTTCACTCTCGCTGCCTCCCGAAAAAGTATCCAACACACGCCCAATCCGAGTCTACCGCACCCCAAGTCACCATCCATCCAGTAATATGCCAATATGCACCGAGTAAGGCCCAAAACCTCGACCAATTCCACGCTAGTCAGAGAGGGTACCGGTAGAGTGCTGACTCCTCACGGCTCCTCCCCCAGCCCGCGGCACGTGTTTCTGCTGCACTTGCGGTCCGCTTCCCAAACGGCCAGCCGAGGCGGGATGGATCGCAAATACGGTGGGTTTATTGGTAGTATTGCCAAATAGCTGTCATGTTCGCAACTATCGTAAGCGGGCTTGGAAATGGTGCAGCCACAACTGCGCGAAAACCAAAAATGATACAAAATGAACAAAATAAAACAGAAAAGAAAACTGGCGGAAAGGGCGTCAGAAAGGGGTACACACCACTTGACAACGCGCTCTGACAACCGGCTTGTTCCCCGACACGACTCGAGCGACTCATGATATCTCCCAGCATGCAAAAGAAAGGCTTGCATAGTAGCACCGCTTGAGCGCATTACTGAGGAGGCGGCCGCCCTCAGCATTTTCAGCCGGAATTTTTTTTTCCTTTTCAGAATTTTCTTTTGTTCCAAATTTGGCATCGAGACTCGGGCCGCGCAGCCACGTTCTGTGCCACCGCCGATGCTCATCACCGTTGTCCTACTCGATCCGATAGTCTCGTCTCCTAAAACCCATCACGCAGAGATGTTCTTTCTTCCCCATCCAGTCTCGGGTTTTTCTTCTTCCCCTTTCAATAATCCAAAGACCACACCCGTATTCATCTCCTGCGTGGTGACAACATGCCAGCTCCATCTGGCTGCCGCCTGTCTCACCATCTTCCGATCTCAAACCACACCTTAAGCCAATGATGACGACGGACTGACCACGTCAAGGCATGTCACCTAACCTATACCTCTTCGTCGGAACAGACAATGTGACCCAAGAGAAGCGGCGTCGTTTTCTCAGTCAATCTCAAGGGGAGACTAGGCAATATCCGGCGGTTTTCGCGCATCAAACTTGACGGGTGTGTTGCAGCACCTTATTATCCTGGGAACCAAGCTGGTTACCTAATGTGTGATGGCATTAAATTTACCGAAATTATTATGAAAATTTTTGCAACGACATCCTGGAAATGGCCATCGAGATGGCGCAGCCCTCGCGAGACCGCCAGTCTGGTTCTCGGCACTCTCTGTCTTTTCAACGCCCAGCCCAGCCAGGGGGACCATGCAATGTACAAACGTACATACGTAGTAATACAGACAATTCCGCCTGGCTCAAAAAGGAACAGCGACCAGAAAAGAAAAAGGAGCGTGGGGCGACGGCGGCGCTGGCCCATCCTTGAACATGGGCTTGCTCTAGCTTGTCGGAAGCATCCCGCGGTCCCGCCAGGCGCCCCAGCGACCAGGCTGTTGTAAATGTACCAGTACCGCCACTGATGCCAGCCTGGGTTTCCTTTTGGAAGGGAGAAGCTCAGGCCCGTGATACCTTGGCTTGAGTGGNAAAAAAAAAAAAAAGACAGGTCTTGTCGCGCTAATCCTCCTTTTCCTGCCTGGTTCCGAATGAGTGGGAAGCCACGGTGATTACCGATTAGCTGTGGCGCAATTCACGAAATGGGCTTGACAAGCAAGAAGCCCTCGAGCCGGGAGGCATACCAGCCAGTATGTATACGTACTCAGGATTGGCAACTACCCAATACTGGTAATTCCCCTTGTTCGCGCCTCATGGTCTGACAAGCGTCAGCCACAGTTCATTCGGCAGAGTGTGTCCGAAATCATGCTGCGGCGTACTCTCAACATATCCGATGCTGAAGATGACGACCTTGATCCATGCATGCGCGAAATCTTGACCGCCTCCAGCAACCGACAGAATCAAGAAATCAGCGACGACGACGAGAATGAGCTGCCCGCCTCGCACGCCTGCGTGGCTGGCAGCTTGCTAATGCTGTCCTTATTACCGTTCAGGGGAGGTGTCCCGCTCCCCGCTCTCGCGCTGGTGGGGATGAGGAGGTGCGCCTCGTGTCTTTTTTGGTCGCATTGGGAGCCCCAAGTCCATGGCCTTGCTTGTTGTTACGGTACATGGCAAGCAGAAAAGAGGACCAACTGCCCAGGGAGGAAGAGGAGGACCTGGTCGCCCAGGCAGCTGGGTGTGTCGCAACGCTAGCGACGACCTCATCCACCGCGGGGCTCCTCTTTCTCCCCCCAAGGCGGCGGGCTGAATGCATCGTTAGGCTGTGGAGTGCATGCTGGTGCTGGTGGTGCTGCCGCATGTACCTTAACTTGTGCTCTCTTACCTGCCTCCCAGTTATGCCTCCCTTCCAGTATTGATGAGTGATGCGTTGGCAGAGCAAAGTCCCGTGCTTGCGTTGGGTTCGGCGACTATGCACGAATGGCAGCAAATAGAGTGCGTGTTTGCTACCAAATGAAATGCGCCGTCATGTTGAGCAGCCACCGATTGGCTATCGCGGCGTGTCCGTGACGAGTTGTCTCGGAGGTCACCTTTTGAGACTTGAGCCATTTGGGTCCTGACCTTGTCGCCTTTTTTTTTTTTTTTGCCTTGCTGATGACTTTCTTGACGATTTTTAATGAGCACGCCCCAGATCTACTTTTCCGCGGACCCGGAATCCTCGGGCATGTTCAACTCGGCGCAAAGGAGTTTCCTTGTGACAATCATTTAAAAATAAACATTCATATCATTTTTTTTCTTCCTCGGCTCCGTTGAACGCGTCCGATTCGGACAAAACGGCGATACATGCGCGCATGGTAGGAGCCGCGACGGCCCAAACGAGTAAAAGTGAGAGAGACCGCGATCGACCTTTGGAACGCTCTCCCTCGGCCACGTTCTTTCGCATTGCATAACCGTGAATAAACACAGGATGGTTACTATCCTGTCGCGAGATTACACGTCCTGCTTTGTCAAACTGTAAATTTAGCAGCCGGGGGCAAACCCATACATGACAATGGACGCGCTTGCAATTGTCAGCGCTTATAGCTTGAACGAGCTGACGATAGCAAGGCCACGGGCAGCCCAGCCCTGCCCACCCGTCGTCAGGGGCTTTAAATTTTCCTTGCTTCCTTCCATCGTTCGAGAATCATGACAAAAACACACGTAGAGTCAGGGGTTTGGAGGCAAAAAGGCAGACATGAGTGGCGTTCCCGAGGCCATCTTATCCGAGAAGGATGACTCGCGTGGCCAAAACGGGACGGGCCAGGGCGGGCACCATCTAGGGGGGGACTCATTGTCCAAGGGACGGTCCGAGCATCAGTGGGCTTCCTGTGACATTAAAGGAGCGGCCATGGGGGGAAATTATTTTAGGACTAATACTCTAATAATACCAAGAAGAGGCAAAAGAAGAAGACGAAGAAGAAAAGGCTAATACATGACTGGCGTTGGCAGGGATCTTGGACAAGATAAAATGGTGCTAGGAAAGATGGAAAAAGGAAGCCGGGCCCCTCTCATCAGCACGTCGTCCCACACTTTGTTCTGGGAATCCTGCGAAATTAGGTGCGTCTACCAGTACTAAATAAGCTTCCGTCACTTTTTTTTGTGGTCTCTTTTTCATTGCTCTCCTGTTCGCGTATCATCAGTAGCTGGCTTGGTCTTTCAGCTCTCTCTCTCTCTCTCTCTCTCTCTCTCTGTGCCGTGTCAGGCTGTATATGTATGTACTTGGCATTACTGCTAGTAGCGGCGAGACCGCGATGAAGTGTGTGGCTTGTTTTTTTCTTCTCTCCCTTTTGTCTTCGTCGCAAGGCAGCGAGCCGTGTGAAACAAGTTCTAACACACGGACCAGCGCGCGCGCCGCTGGAGTCGCGAATGGTGAATACTCGCTGCTGGTAGTGCAGGTACATACATTGTGGGAAATTGGTGTTGCTGGTGTGTACAACCGCCACCACCAATGCCTTGAGCTGGTGCAAGTTAGGCTAGCTAGGTAGTTCGCTAGCCGTCCATGTTCAAGTGAGATGCGACACCCTCTTTTCGCGGCGCAAACTGCACATCTGCGTCGAAGTAGATCTCCCGCTGTCTGGTCTGGTCTGAGGGGGAGGCATTCATCCAAGGTTGCGCGAAACCCGCCGTATGTCTCCTCTCTCTTTTCTTGACCGCATTCTTACTCTCGGGTACAGCAATTCTACACATGAAGCGGTCAACAAGAAAGAAACTCGCCGCCCGCCAGTCCTGCAGGAATTGTCCCTAGTAACCGCACAAGCTTGGTACCCAGGTAGGCATGTAGGGCAGTACTGGCAAGCTGCCACAGAGGAGCTCCAGAGGGCGCTGGCGCTGGCGTTGAGCGGCCGCTGTAATATGCCCCGCCGGCAGTGGATCATCATGCACAGCGGCCGCGTCGGCACCATAGCTAAAAAGGCAAAACGAGATGAAAGGCAGCTGACACTGGAAGAGACCAGGGACAAAGGTAGTTCTAGCTCTCCCTTGTGCAGAAAAGCCCACCAAGGTATCCGTACCAGTACGTGTGTCTTGGGGCAGCTCGTCATGGAACTGGTTCGTTCCACGTTAGCACTACTTGTGGCCTGCCAACATGCCTGTCGCTGTCGCGCGCCCACCAGAATCGCAGCCCTGTTGCGACATGGACAAAAGCTGCTGCTGCTGCCAGAGTACATATGGCGGTGACGAGACGCGTTGCTGCACGAAAGGGCTCTCTAGCGAGCATGCAAGCTGCATGGACAGGGCACAGGGGTCATGATTCCCGGCATACCGTGTTTTCTGCATCGACCGCTGGTTTGACCTGCGAGGATGATGATGCTTGCTGCTGTTGATGGCGATGCGGGTGGGTGCTTGGTAGGTATTGATAGAGCTGGTGTGGGAGAGTGCGACACCATCAGTGCGACATGGTTCGACAAAAAGTAAATCACTGCAATTGGCGAGAAATGCGCTGGAAATAGAACATTGCCCCTCCCCCTGATCATTACAGGTGATGCGCGCTGAGAGACGAGAGCTGGCTGGTCCTTGCAATGTTCATCAGAGAAGCAGCCCAGCCACCGGGATTTCCCCCTCCTCTCCCCTCCTCACCAGCAATCCCCCCCTCCATCCACCCATCATCCTNGCTGCCCCCCCCAAATCCTAATTGCGCCCCTCTCCTCTCTGTGAATTCCAAGGCCGCTTTTATTTAGTGCTGGCACCAAGTTTCCGCGCGAGGACTCGTCGCCGTTCATCCACCGTGGACTACCTAGGCTGAGAGGCTAATAAGCAAACGGACACGCTCAGCACGTGCCAGCCAACTTGTTGCCAGGGGTTCAACTATATAGCAAGAGAGAGAGAGGGGAGCGGGGACGGAATCATGCCTGGTGTTCGACGAGGAAAAGCAGCGGCGGAGAGAGCTACCGAGAGAGCAAGAGAGCGAGAGANGAGGGGGGAGGGGGACGCGGCGCGCGCTCGTACCACACTGGGGAGAGTAATAATACGGACAGGCCATCACCAGTCGGCAGCAGCACAAGCAACAGCTGGCTGGGCTGGCTGTTATCCGTAATAGTGCAGGGAAATGGCTGCGGGTTCAACTGGCGACCCGACCTGGTGGCGCCGACAATCACGTCTCGCCAAGTTTGTCATGATGAGCGGGTCGCAGGCTAATACTGGTACATGCGGCGGGAGGAGAGGGGAGGGGGAGGACGAGGACAAGGGGGTGGATGAGTGAGTATCCGTAGCCTGTAGGTCCGTCAGTGGTAAGGTAGTTCTGGTTGTTTGTACTGGTAACTGGCCAGTTGAGAGCGAGGCAAAGAGAGAGAGTGAGAGAGAGAGAGGCCCAGAGACGGTCGGTGGTGTGAGTGGAGTGCGGAGCCCATCATTCTTATTACTGGTATTAGGAGCATGTCGTGGACTTGGTGGATGTGTTGCTGTCGGAGTAAGAGTGCCCACCCACTGGCGACTCGTACCTACCTTACGAAGAAGTATGTAGGTGTGTATTATGTAGGTATGTATGTGCCAGTGGTGTAGGTGGTGTAGGTACTTGCTCTTGCACGCTGCCACCTGTTATTAGGCAGGTATCAGGCCTGCTAGCCCTTTTGCTGGACGGGCCGGCGCCGCCGCAACAGGTGGTACTGGTGCAGGTATCGGTGGCGGTAATGGTGCAGGTTGTAAAGCTTGCTTCGGCGGTGCTTTTGGCCGTTGGCTCTGTGCTGTCGGGTGGCGTTGTTCCGTTGCTGACTGGGGCCGAGGCTGCTGGTTTTGTTGCGGTCTTAGTCTTGCGCCAGCTGCCGGCGGTGGTTGCTGCTGCTGCTGCTGCTGCTGCTGTTGTTGTTGTTGTTGTTGTTGTCCAACCGCGGGTGGCGGTCTCTGAACAGTTCCTTGCTGCGTTCTCTCGCCAGCGCCAGCTTGTGCTCGCTCTCCTGCCGCAGACTGTAGCCTCTCACCCACCACGGCCTGCGGTCGTGGAGGCGGTCGAGCGTTTGGCGGCGGCTTCTGTTGGTTGGCTTGCTGTGCTGCTGCCGGTCCTTGTCTCGGCGGTGCTGACTTTGCCGTCTCTCTCGCTGCTGCTGCTGCTGCTACTGGGGCCTCTGACTTCGCTGTCGCCTCCGCGCCGGGCGGTTTGACAATTGTCAAGAACCTGCGGCCATAAGCCACTGTACAAGGGGACTGTATGGTTGGTGTGGGAGTGTGAGACTGTGCGGTGAGTATCTCAATCTCTCCCAAGCTATAGCGGCTCAGTGCTTCCTGAATGATCTTGTGGGAGTATGTTGCCAAGATGGCTCCAGGGTTCTCCAACTCAAGTGACTTGTCCTCGCTTCCACCAGCGCTGGCGATGTCCTGTTGGCGGTGTCTAGTCTCGAGATGCACTTCAAGGCTGCGGTCTAGAGCAGCTATTGCATCCATTTTTCTATTTTGACATGTTAGAATGTTAAAGGTTGTCGGACTGGCAGTGATACTTACTTCTCCTTGGTAGGAATATTCATCATTTTTCTGCTATGTCTAGTCGTGGTCATGCGTGACCGTTGAGCAGGGGCTATAGAAACAGTTATAATATATTAAAGCCCGTTCAAATATAATATTAGATCGCTACTATATTAATGCAGTGCGATGAAAGGCAAATCTTGATATTATACACAGTTTGAAACGTTTTCCGAGCCGGTACAGAGGACCGTAAGCTCGGTTGGTTGATGCCCCTAGCGCCTCCGGTCGCGAGACTGTCTTGCCTCTGCATGACAAGAATCGTGTTTCAAAATATGTCTTCGAAGGGTCTTGCTAGTGATTTTTGACTTTGCTGCATCGTGTGGAGCTTTATTGTGCTGATTATGTCCCTCGGCTGAGACGCCGAAACACGGGATACTCCATCGCGTGGCGACTCCGGCTGGTTGGAGCTACCCTAGCGGTCGCAGATAGGGTTTCACGATCGCATTTTGAATCAGCCGATAGAAGACGAACTCAAAAACTGTCTCTCGTTGTCCTACAAAGGATCTGGGTAAAGAAATATTTTCAGACGATTTAATAATGCCGTGCGTGCCTCTTCCGGGTTATATTTGTCAATCTGTCCGTGAGCAAGATTGGAAACCTCAAGACTGGCCTTGACACCAGACAAGCTCACCAAACAAGCTCACCGGATGTGATATTCGGCAATAGGAACTGCAAACTCTACATAATAGACTAGGTAACACTAGGTAAAGGCGAAAACATCTGCCGAAAAGTCATATTAGCCACTGTACAATACGATCGAACTGGAAGCGCCGTGATTTGTGATGCGTGGATGGCGACTCTGATTGGCCAACGCTGACCAGCTGCACCTCGATTAAGCGCCCACCTCGACACCCTCTCAGCGAGCCTGGCGGTGCCTAGCCAATAATGAATTAAGCTAGCCCAAATCCAGCGCCATTCCTTTCGTGCAGTGTAGCGCTCAAGATGGATCGAAATTGTGTGCTGTTGTGCGCGGTGCCAGTTGCATCAGCCCTGCGCCATGAATGAGAGAATGGCTGCTCATTGGCCTGTGCACAGCGAAGGCATGCAACGCTGTGGTGTTGTGCGGAGATGTGAGCGGCAAGAAGCGAATACTTCAGTTTGGGAGTGCCCATTCCCAAGACAATAGCTCTTTGTTCTTCTTTTCTATCTGTCTTTCCTTCTCTAATAGACTTCCCTTCTGCGCCGCCTTGCCACGCTCATTTGTCCTCTCACTCTTTTGGTCATAATGTCGCAGCTCAAACATGAGGTTTCCACTTCTGACTTCGAGATCGAGGCGGATGATAGGCGCACAGTGCCAAAAATTGGCATGCTTCGAGTGGTAGACACCCTTCGTATCGGTCTCTCCGTTCTGGCACTTGCGGCTGGTGCTGCTGTCCTCGGTCTTGCCGCCAACACTTTGGCTGTCTACAAGGCCACTTCACTCCCAGCCGACTACATGCTGCATCTCTGGCCAGAGGAGTTTGATGTTCGCCCAACGAACTCTCTTATTGCGTGCGGCGCCCTCGTTCTCGTTGCCAATAGTCTGGCTCTGACTATGAGCAAGGTGTCTTTTGTAAGTCGGGTCTGTCGAAGACCTTTCCTATTGTGCTAATTGTGTGTCAGGTCGGCTCTCGCTACATTGCCCGCTCGTCTGTCTCTCTTGCTGCCCCAGTGGTTGGTCTCATCGGCGCCCTGGTTGCAATGTCAATCTATTATGCCGTCAATTCCTCGACTCAAGTTGATTCAATTCAGAGTTGGAGTTGCCGCTGGGATGGTGTAGCCATGAGCATGCGACCGCACTTTGGTACCCTGTGCAAAGAGAGCAGGGCCGCTCTTACACTAGCCACCTTGCTTGTGCCAGTCGAGGCCCTGATTATCGGTGTTGCTGGGTACGAAGCTGTGCTCTTGCGCCGCATCAACCAGGGTCTCCATCACTAAAATGCGATCGAATCAATTCGCAAGTTATCCTCCAGACCTTGCGACCTTCGTTTCCCCCCATTTTCTTTTCTTTTTCTTTTCTTTTTTTGATGATGCACTGAATACGCCCGGCGCTGAACCGCCTATTTGTATGGGGAAGCCTAGTCTATATTTCGCGGTTTTATTGGGCTGAAATGATAATGATGTTGCAAACTTGCATCCTTACACTGTAGTACACAAATTCAATACATTGCAAAGCTCAAATGCTGTTGTAGCACCGACGCTCCTTTGTCGTACAAAGTCTAGGCCAGCGAGCGCTGCTTTCAACCAGCGCCGTCATGAAATCAGCGGTGACCCACTTGGCGGAGTCCCGTCTCTCAATCTCAACGCTACATCGTTCTCCGCGCCTACTTTCATTCGGACGACACTCACGCCTGTTCATCTTGAAACGCAAAAAGCAAAATCGAGGCGGGTCTTTATTTATTCCTCACACTCAGCACATCAGCCGAATCGCCTCCTCTACGCTTCCCGCCCTCGCCTGATCCAAGGGCACACGTGCTCTCCGCCGGCCCAGCCATTGAGCTCATCCTTTGTTGCCTGTTCTTTGTCCAAAGACCTCACGTCTGTGTTTGGCGTCACCGATTCTTTCCCCTTCACCGGTCCCATAAAAATGGAGGTATGTCAATTTTCTATTTGCAACGTCCCCCCGCACAAGATACGCGAGAGGGCCAGGGCCAGTGGCCGCTGCCAGCGAAGAGGTGACGCACCGCTGGGGCCCTCCAATCACAAACATGCCCCAGTAAAGGCTTCAGTCGGGTACGGCCAGCTGCTGTACCCTAGCTTTTTGACCATGCATTGCCCTATGATTCTTCGCTCTCCTTTGCTTTCTCAAGCATGCCAATGCTATGAGAGGCAATACTTCGCGAGGCGGAGGGGTCCTTGCTATCGGCTATCGCACAAATATCGGTCTGGTTGGCCTCTTTGTGTTACAAGCCTCCTCGCTCGATACGGCGAGAATGTCTAGGGTTCGGCACAGTGGCTACATTATCACTTGATCAATATTCAAGAATACTGTCCGCCTCGCTGGCGATTCCGTTTTCCATCTAAACATTGATGCCTGCTTCCCTGGTTCCGACAGCTATTGCCGTTGCATCGCCCATTCGTCGCTGTCACTTTTTCTACATTACCATCCACAATGAGCACTTTATATTCCCTTTTTCTGAGATGCAAGCACTGCTTTCAATCCATCGGCTACTCTTTGCGAAGAAAAGCTTCGCACAAATCTACCCGCGCCGTCACCCCGCTACCGCCGATAGCATCACCAAGTCGACAGCAGATAAGCACAGCGCAGCTAACACTCCAGCGAATTCACGAACAGGCATCCGGCAGTATATCGAAAAAAGATGACACGAGAGGGGATATTATCGCTGGTATTCCAGCAAAGGGCAAACCCCGTCTGTTATTAATGGGCCAGCGAAGGTATGCTCTTCCCTCTCTCTGAAAGATACTATTCTAACCTCAGAGTAGGAGTGGAAAGTCCTCGATTTCCAGTGTCGTATTTCACAAGTTACCTCCAAATGAAACCTTGTTCCTTGAGTCTACAGCAAGAATACAAAAAGACTCTATGGCGTGAGTCCTCATCTCTTGCTTCCCATGTCGGATGCTGACCTTATTTAGCTCGTTTATGGAATTTCAAGTATGGGATTTCCCTGGCCAGATCGATGTTTTTGAGACGCCAAATTTCGATATGGAAGCTATTTTTGGCGAGATTGGTGCCCTCATCTGGGTTATTGACGCGCAAGATGACTATCTCGAAGCAGTTGCGCGCCTAAACACCACCATCCTCGCTCTGCAAGGGAGCTACCCCAACATCAACATTGAGGTTTTCATCCACAAAGTCGACGGGTTATCAGACGACTACAAGCTTGATATCCAGCGCGACATCACCATCCGTATCCAAGACGAGCTTTCGGATCATGGTTTCGAAAACGCGCCCGTCACTTTCCACCTCACATCCATCTACAACCACTCCATCTTCGAGGCCTTCAGCAAGGTCATTCAAAAGCTCATTCCCCGCCTCGGTACGCTGGAGGCTATGCTGACCAACCTGTGTCGTACTTGTCGCTTTGAGAAGGCGTACCTCTTTGACGTGCTGTCCAAAATCTACATTGCGACGGACAGTGCGACGGCGGACATGGCCAGCTACGAGATCTGTAGTGATTACATTGACGTCATTATCGACATTACGGAAGTCTATGGCACGTGGCAGCGCAGCGACGACAGCCGCAAGAAGCTCGAGGGCGAGCCTCTGAACATGAAGCTCGAAGACCAGATTGGCTGTGCCACGGCGGAGAGCTGCCTCGTGCTGCACGACAGCAACAAGCCTATTATGCTGCGAGAGGTTGACAGATACCTTGCTCTGGTGGCGATTATGACGGATGATTCTTATGAAAAGATGCCGCTGGTCAATATGAACGTCGAGACGGTTGTAGAAGGCATTACGGAATTTTTTAACATCACAAAGCCCAAGACGCAGGGCTAGTTGCCTGTTGGGGACTAGCAGTACTTAATTTTAGGAGAATCATGATGTCATTTTATCTCAATTGTCTATTTCATGTGCAGTTCGTGGATGTTCAACTGGATAAAGTCCTACGCCGCAGTGGCTCCCTTGTCGAGCGTAAAAGTACGCCAAGTCGTTCTGTTGCTGCCAAGCAAGCATATGCGTGCTGGGATGCTGCCTCTCGCGTCGTGCGCGCCCTGAACTTCCATCCGCACGGGGCGCATGGTAGATTCCTCTGGCAAACGGTACTGGATGCACCCCGTCGCAGATAGAGGTAAGTTGGCGATAGATTCTGGGGCTGCGTCTTCGGCATATGGCTCATATTGAGCAGCTCCCGATTGAATGGGCACCGTGAAGATGGAGGGGTTACTTGAGTCTGCTATGAAGTCAGTGGAGGTAAGTAAACGTATGAGTGTGTGGTATTCGATTACCTGTGCCAGTGCAGAGAAGCACTAGGGTGGTGGCGTCAAGGAACTGGAGATCAATGAGCTTTGATTCACCGAGACCAATGCACCTCCACGACAAGCTCTTATTCGAACTGATGCCATTTACGATGCCCAGATCGGCTTGGAATATATAAACTAGGTGATTTGTTAGCGAAATCAGCTCCAGAAATTGGACTGGAACCCCTCACCTTTGCTTGGAGCGTCTTTGGAGGCTAGAGCAGTATACACAGTGCCGCCGGCCTGTAACAAAAGTTAGTAACCACTCGGAGCTTCAGATTGGTCGTGCTGCAACCCACAGGATTTGCCGATTCTATCATTTTAACATCCATCTTATGGATCGGCCCGTCGATTCTCAACTTCATTGGGGCACCGAACCGTACACTGCGCTTCTTTGCGTCTGCAATATCCTTAAAGATACGTCCTGTCCAGTTGTTGGCATAATTCACCAGAAAGTCTACATGAGGCAGAGCTTTCATGGCTGGCTGTCCGGCTTCTGCTTTCTTAAGTTGCTTGTCGAGAACATGGAGTAGGCTAGGCCCATCTTCTATATGAGCCCAGTCGGCCTCATAGTCTTCCTTGGAAACCGAGTCGAAGAACGCATCTACAGGACTACCAGTCAAGTATCGCTCAATATAGGTGAGTACGCGAGAGGTGTCCATGGTCGCTTCTTTTTCCGTCAACTCGTCCGTGCCAGACCCAGATGAGGCAAAGCGATCAATCTGAAAGCGCAGCCAGGAGGAAAAAGCGGCAAAGTGCTCCAGTTCGTCCATGGTGTGTAGCAAAATTTTGTGTCCCACCAAATTCAAGCAGCTTACAATGTCTAGGACGCGGTTTATCTGAGTAGTGGTGAAGCCAATGTCATCCCGCGTATCGTAGAATTGTGCAAACCCGCGAAGGCGACTGAGGATAATCGAGCAGCGCTCTAGTCCAGGAAGGAAATTCTCATGAACAAGATTTCGGAGCCCTTCAAGACCACCTGTTACGGCCTTATCCCATCTCTTATGTCCCTATTGAGGTTAGCATGGTGAGAGGCCAGAAAAGTGGTGGGCTGGCACGTACTCTCTCAGCAAGACTGTCAACCAGCCATTCACGCAGTGGCTCGTAAGCATGGCCAGTGACAACAGTGTGATATAAAGCGGCGACAATATTTTTTGGTCCCGATTGTAGTTCTTCCAAATCTCCTTGGACACTCCGCAGAAATCTGCTTGGAAGTTCCCTTGCATTCTTCCACTCAGTTAACATATGCAACTGTGTTTGTTTGAGATAGCGCAATAGAGTCTGCAGCGTTGTGAGTTTTGAGGCCAGAAGCGACAGGTTGATGGGCGAGGAAGAGACAAACGGCAGATCCATGGGTACGATGTGGAGCTCTGCAGGGTTGTTCGTGTCATCTGCCATGATGAGGGCTTGTGTAGATAAAGTTGGGCATGCTGCATGAAAGACAAGCCGTGGAGCCAGCAGGGCACCAAGACTCGGCGCAGGGAAGACACCGATGACAAAAGAGTCGTAAATGCTTAAATGCAGTCGCCCATCGCTTGTTCCGACGACCATGACATTGACTTGATCGTATTCTGAGCGTTTGGGCGTCTGGAAGAGGAATTCAATACCTGTCCGCAGGGTGAAGACTGTCGCATCATCGCTGAAGCAAATTAGCAGATGCCTTTATACACAAAAGCTGTATAAACTTACCCTGACCCAGCGCTGGCAGTCGGCAGGGGACTGATCTTGGGCAAAGCTGTGTCCACTTCGAGAAAGGTCAACTCTTGTGGCAGATCCAGCACGCCAGAGCCATTGTCCAGATCAAGCCCATCCAGGAGCTCCTCGCCTGACCTTGAGGCTTTCTTTCTAGAAGTTTTGGCTATTGTGCTCGTTGCCCAGCCAATGTGGGTTATCTTAGCTGCGGCATCATTGCAGAGCTGCATGTGGTGAACTGCTTTGTTGTTCTCCAAGCCCATGATACGAACTGCCCCATCGCTCCAGCCGACGGCAAGGAACTGACCTATGATGATTTATTAGATAAATTCTTCGAAGTTTGGGCGGCCTCCGCCGCGTCGGTGCAAAATTGTAACTCACCATCTGGTTTCCATGTTACTGCCAGGGCATCCGGAGCTTTCGAGCCCGGTGGTCCGAGTTGATGAATCTTTGATACCGCTTGATTTGGCGGACGGTATATGAGAAGATTCTTGTCTGTGCTGTCCCATGATGTCGATAGGTCAAGTGTAGGACAACTGACTGGGAATCCGGCTGGCGCTTTGAATTCAAACTCGGCCTCGCTGAGCAGCTGCAATGACGCGTCGGCCGCCATTGCTTACCACGATTCTAGCCCTGACGCGTGGGAAATGGCGTTTTTTAGGGCTAGAACATTCCTGACGAACGAGAAGAATATTTTAGGACAGCTCTACGCCAGCCTTGAACGGTGCGTGTTGCAGTTGATGGTATTGCAGTGGTGGGCTCTCCAGCACTTAGTCAGTGCCAGTGAAGTGGGATGCCACGCGGGTACAAGCCCACTTCTACGGGACGTCAGCCAACGGCGAACTCTACCAGTTCCTCGAAATGATTATTTCTTATACTGCTTTTTGCTTCAAACGACAGATACACCACATATACCAGCACTCAAATTGTTTAAAATGTTCATTGCGCCATTAATATCTAAATCGAAAAGCATGCCTCTACAGTGGTTGCTTGCCCCAGACTCCCTCATTTCTGCATTTTCCAGCACCTTTTACCCATAGCCCAGTCTATTCAATAGTGAAGTTGTCGGCGTTAGATTTGATCTCCTTGGAGAATGTAACCTCCTCGTCCTCTTCAATAAGAGAAACTGAAGATACCTAAACGGCATTAGCAATAATTCAAAATTCGCAGGACTGAACGAAATACGTACATCAACATCAACATATGGTGTGGTCTTGCTGAATCTAACATTCATGGGGAAGAAGTCATTCTCGTCAGCAGTCTCGGCCTCGAACTCGAAAGCACCATTAGGGTTCTCATCGTCCACAGTGCCAATGTTCCACTCAATCATGTCGCCAGCAACCTCGTATGAGGCATCAAAGCTGGAGACAACAGGTTCGCTACCCTGGTAGGGAATAACGACGCTGACGTCCCGAAGAGAGTCGCCGCCGGTGAGCTCGTATTCGACGGTAATATTGTACTTGGACGAATCCTTGTTAATCCAGACGGTGAACGTAATGGGGCAGGTTGAAGGGTCGTCGGTCTTGGGTGTAGCTCTCCAGCGCAGAACACCAACAGCGTTGTTGACGGGGAATCCACGCGCGGTGTTGCTCATCTGAATAACCTTGGAGTTGTTGAAAATGTTGCGGTCCACATTGGGGTGTGTGCGGAATTGGGCACCGTGAGAAGGCACAGCTTGCAGGGCCAACTTGATCTTGGTCATGCTGGCATCCGAAACTCTCAATGTCAAATCACCAGTGACGGCAAGAGTTTGAACGGCGCCTTCACGGGACAGTGTAGCATTGATCGATTCGGAAACGGTAACGTGAATAGCGTCACGGTCCATGGTAGACGAGACACGCGGCTCAGATGGGGCAGCAGCAGCGGGAGTCGGTGCCACCAGAGGTGTGTCGTCGATTTCACCACCCATATCGCCGCGGACGCGCTCGAACATGTCGGTAGTCTTGGACTTTTTGCCAAGCTGCATGCCCTTTCCTTTAGGCGCAGATGCCCTGTTTCTTGTTAGTTTCACAGTTCCAAGCCGGTGCCGTTTTGCTACCTACTTGGTATATGTCTTGTTCTTCTCGGCCTCGTAGGAGTCGTATGAATTGGCAGCATTCGAGGAGGGAGATTGGTATGTCGGGTACGAGGGGGTGCGCGGGACACTGGTACGGTTGGCACCGAGGCGGGCTGCGTCCTTGCGCTGCATCTCGAGCTGCTTCGCCTTGCGCTTGCGCTCTTCGGTGGCTTCGAGTTCCTTGTTCTACAAGACACCATGTGTTAGTATCCAAGATAGAATTGTGACCAGTAGCAACAAATACGTACCCTGGCAATGATTTCCTGGACGCGCTCTTCATGACTCTCCATCTCCAGGAAAGTCCTGATCTGGCTGATCGTCAGGTTCTCGCGGTAGCCAAGGGTGACAATCTCGTCGAAAGCGCTGAGCAATTCATACGCATTCCGCAGAATCTCTCTCTCGTCCAAGGTTCGGCAGGCGCTGGCAACAACCTGAGCAAACAGGTGGAGCGAGTCAATGTCTTGGAGAATGTTGGATTGGCGGTTGGTGATGAGCACCATGTAGAGTTCGTCTAGCGGCTGGTAAACAAATCGCACATTATCCTGTTCGACGGTCGTGTGCTGGGTGCCACTGTCGGCAAGCTTGGGAAGGGAAGCCAGGAGTGCTTCTATTCTCGATCGTGGCATGTCACGGAACTGCCTCGAGAGGACAGCTTTCCCTCCACGGGTACAAATCGAAGCTGCGAGGACAACCTATACAAGAATTAGCGAGGCTCCAGCAGCGAGCAGTTTGTAAACAACACGCACCATTTTGAATTATCGTTCCAGGAGTCTGCTTAGCAGTGATGTTGTCAATGGCGACCAGTATGGAGGGATCAATGTGCCCACGCTCAATCCAGGAGCTGGCCAATATTAGGCCAGGTGTGCGAAAGTGGGGGGATCATGGTGGGCGGTACGTAGTGAGGTGGCAGCACAGCTGAAGGGGATTCTGCCGCGCTTAGCCATTTTCGGTAAGGCGGTCGAGCCACCACCCAGCCCCAGGCAGCGCTACGCAGGAGCATTTGGGTAGAGGCCATTGCAAACAGATCCCTTGGACTCAGAAAGCTTTCATTTCCCGTTCTTCACAACCACAGCATCTTGGGTCGCGTCCTGCGCCTCTTTTCTTCTGCCAAAAATTATATCAAATGAACTCTCGATTTCCAAAGAGTAACCCTAAAACAACTATACGCGTCGCGTAGCTTGGATACCAGCTACTCAAGCACAGCCGGAAACCAACCAGAAGCCAGTCACGCTCAGGTTACCCAGCAGCAACCCATATCCAGCACATCGCAGATATCTTGTGCTCCTCGGAAACAACGATCAAGCAAGACAAACCAAGCGCTACACATTAGGACACGGGCTAAGCGAGCCTAAACTACCGCGCCCCCAAGACGAACACCGAAATGGATATCGACGCGATACGCCAGCCCTCTCTCGAGGTGCCTGGGGATGACGATCTCATCAACTACGAAAGTGATGCTGCCGATTATACCCTTGCAGCAGACCAAGACCTCGGTGACGGCGGCGTCTCAAGCGCTGCTCCAGACACCTTCGCAACCGTCGGGACGACCAACGAGAGTGGCGATACTCAAATCGCAGACCCTTCCGAGGACCATGCCATGGACAATGCAGCTGGATTTATCGACGCTACAACAGAAGAAAACGCTGCCGAGCCGCCAAGTATTGAACATGCGACTGAGCCTGAACTGCCACTCGATGCCGATGCTGCGGGAGCTGCGCCGGACGCGTTGACGGAGACTGTCGCCGACGAAATAGATTACAGCCTTGGAGAAGTTGATTATGGCGGGGAACAAGATGTGCAAGTGGGACAAGAGGATCACGCCACGGAAGAGGGCGTGGACGCTTCCGAAGGTGCAAATGCCAACGCTCCCGAAGAAAATGTTGAGATTAGCTGGGAAGAAGACGCAGCCGAGAATGTAACGACCGACGCGCAACAAGAAGAAGAGGATGTCGCCGCAGACCAGAACACTGAACAAGAAGATGCTTCTCACTTTGATGGCTTGGCTGGTCAAGCCAGCGCCGAAGAGGAGGAAAACGAAAGCAGAGATTACCGACAAGACGAGCTGCAAGCGCTCGAAGATGCCATAACTGGTGATGCCAACATGGGGGCTACCGACGAGTTTCAAGCTGACGCCGATGATTCCCATTTCCCCAGCATTACGGTGCAATATCACGGAGACGAGTTTCCTTTCCTGTCGGCTGGCACCGAAGGCTTCTTCTCTGATCTTTCTATCCTTGATGACAGCATGCAGAATGTCTTTAGCGGGTTCCGCTCGCAGTTGGGGAATGATGTAAAAGCAGAAGACGAGTTGGTCTTCCAAATAGACGAGCTTGGGTTGGAATTCACAGAGGTAAGCGCGAGAACCCACAGCTTCTTTTGAGCCGCCGCTAACGCAATCATAGTCAAACACATCGTCCAGCCTCACGATGCATCAGATCCTAGAGGTTTTCGACCTTTTGATCAAGAATGATGACCCAGATGGCAGCCGCACCCTATACACATATCTATTCACCAGACTTAACAGCACAAGAAGATATGAGTTCTTGGTAGAGAGTGCCACATCAGGAAAAGGCCTAGAGGAGGTCCAACATCTATTCCCACAGCAGTCTTCCCACCACGACAGCGATGCCGACAATGGTGATGACAGCGCTGTATCTAGTGAGCACGCTGATGACCATGGAGATGAAGAATATTCGCACGAGCCTGCTCATGAGCATGAGGAACACGATGACCATCACCATGAACACCACGAGTCGTTTATGGAAGAGCACGTTGAAGAGCATGAACAGTATCACGAAGAGCCTGCCGACGATCATCACGAAGAGCTGGGATATTTCGATGAGGCTGCCGACCAGGAGGGCGAAGCATTCCCGCCAGCCACAGATGCAATTGAAGATACAGAGGCAGCTGAGCATGGTGATAGCTTTGCTCATGAGCATAGCAGCACAACAAGCACCCTTCAAGGTGATGCGGACGGCAATGCTCTCGCAGATGACGAAACTGCAGTCGATGCCGAAGCTGGTGGCCCTGTGTTCGTTGCAGAGCCCAATGAAGATGCTGAAATTGATTGGCGGGACGATGACGAAAATGACCTGGTCGGTGATGGGGGGTCAGTAACTGGCAAGCGGTCGCGTGATGACAACGAGGAGCCCGATGTGGATGACGAAATCGGTAAGTTACACAGTACCCTTCTTCTAATGCACTTGCTAACCAGTGACCAGACTTCAAACGTCGACGACCTTGATCCATATCTTGCTAACCAACAGCAATGCAACAACTCATTCTCGATAAACCTCTCCCCTTACAGCTCGGGATGAATTCGGGTCAAAGCGAAACCGAACCAACATCAACGACAGATGAGATCTTTTTATCTTTTCCTGGAGCTCGCGGGAGCGGAACGAAGGTAGGTAAATGGCCAACTGGCCAGTGCTAACCCAGAGGGCAGCAACGCCTCTGTATCATAACAGTTCTTTGCAGCATCACGACACGATGACAGTAACAACATCATTTATTGCTTCTTTCCTATACCCCATTCCCCTCTGGAGCCGCATGACTCCGATGCAGCCCAGTAGCTTGTTTTAGGGGGATGTCTTTTTGTGCAGCGGATGCTCATTTTAATAGCTGGGTCCATGACGAGATACGTTTTCTTCACAAAAACACAGGTGATGTATTCCGTTATTTCGGCCTGGGGAAGACTTCGCGACTTGGGACATGGACGAATGGCGTTGGGTTGGACTTGTAACTTTTCATTTAGCGGCGAGGCAATGTTTTCTCGAGACGGAATCTAGGCCCTCTTTATTCTTCTTTTTGCCGGATACTTTGCGGCAGCGAGACGAGTCGGTGTCGGCGAGTCTGTCTGTTGGATTGTATGAAAGCATTTGATTCTATATAGGCTCCCTGGTGAATCCTCGTGGTTCGCCTGACGAGTAATTTACGAGTACTCGGTACTCTATTTTTCAAAGCACACTTGTCCACATGGTGTAGCCCGTGCAAGTCCGACCTCCATTTACATTACAGTCCCAGTTTTGTAATTCATGCCTGCGTTTCTACTGGATCTACTGATACAACAGCTGCCTTCATCTCTGCCAGCAGAGAGACAACCTCGTCTTCTTTGAGCTCTTCCGTGACAGTCACGTTGCACTTGAGCCCTCCAAAGGTCCTGGCGTTGTTCCACGAGCGCCGAATCGTCTGCGGGCCGACAATCAGCGTCGGCACGTTCTTGAACTTGGGCACACCGCTCGGGA